>JACATO010002459.1:0-156530 GCA_018389105.1 Nautilus pompilius
CTTGAAAACTTCATTTGTCGAAGCTGTCTCTCAGTGAATTTTAAAGATTATATTATCTTTTTACGGTGTAGAGAGTGGTCCTTCTTTCGACATCTTATCTGAGATTATTTTACTGTCCTAGCAACTGTTTTATGCCATCCAGCAAAAATGAAACTGCTGTTTTAAGTCTAAAGGCTACTGCAATTAATTGTTTAGAATAGAGCTGTAGAAGGAGCTACTAGTTTCCCTCGGCTTAACAACACATAGCCACACGTATACATATATAATTATAATTTGCTTGTTATTGTGGGTGATTTATTAGCGCCAGACAGATGCCCCAAAAACTGACTCTTTCAGATTAAATATTCTGACGTTCTTCTAAGACCGCCACTGGAACAAACGTAGGTAATCAGTTACGAATCAGAGACTTCTGAAGTGCTTTATGTAGCGGCTCTTGATGGATATTCGTCAACAGTGAAAGCCAGCGAAGCTCGTTAAACCGTCTCCGATTGGCAGCTAATTCAACAGGTTCTCGCGCAAACTCTCGTTACCAGTTCCACGTCACCCTACCCCGAAATAGCTGTTGCTTGTCACTGTAAACATCCCAGTAATATAATCAGTTTTGGAAAAAAAAAGTTCTGTAAATGGTTAAATCTAGATGAATCATAGATCTTTTGTCAAGAAAGTCAAAGTCGAATATAACGTTGTGCTGCAGTTGATCTAGATGGCGCTCCGTTCGTTTGTACGTCAGACGTCCTTCTTTTTTCTACTTTTACTTCAAAGAGTCTGAGAGTACAAGATGATGAGTTCCGATGTATCGATATAAGACATAACATTTTAATCTAACTATTTAAGATTGGTAATGTTAACAACGAATCAGAATCATAAACAGTAATGGTATTGTGTGGCAAACGTTTGTACTTCATAGTCTCTTTAAATTATAATTCTACAAAACTGTGAACCTGAAAGGAACAGACAAATGAATGAAGACGTCCGGTGGTTGTCGGGTTTCTGTTATCGACAGAAATTGGCCGAGTTGTGTGTTTCTTTTGTTTAAATGGCCAGTTCGATTAAATGGTGTTTAACTTAAATAAAATCGTATCGAACACGCGTAGTGGCATTACGATGTATGATCGCGACAATACTATATATATGTATACCACGATAACACCATATACAAAGACCGGGCACAAATAAATAGACAACGAATTATATTTTGGTGGGGGACTTACATTTGTTTATTCTGGACTCAAGCGTAACGCCGGCCAAGACGCATACATCCCTCTCACTCACGCAATACAGCGAAGGCGCTGAAACGTTGTGTCCCTGGCAGAGAGATCAGAAACCATCGTTTGAAGTAATGAAGCCCTCCCCGATCTCTGGCGCTAAATCTTTATTTTCGATTCACGGGGACGGGTTAGCAGAGAAGGCTACACCAGAGGTCGGTCGACGATAGCACCTGGGGTCATTTGGGAGGTTGGCGTGATGCTCCGAGTCTGCTCGTCGTCTACCGTTAAAAGAAGAACACGTTGCTTTCTTTAGAGCCCCGACAGACGAGCAGAATTGCTGCCACTGTTGGGAGAGTCGTCGATTACCGGAGAGAAGTTATAGCGGTTTTCTTTTCTCTCGCAGATCATCAGGCTTGACCGTCTGGTGGTCCAGATGGCCATACTTCTATGTGAGTTCGATGGAAATGTCTTCCTCGACGCCGTTACGTCTATAACCGACCACGCCCCCCCCCCGACGACAAGTGTGCGATTCCGGAACCATCGGAGAAGATGGCTTCCTAAAAATTAAGAGGACATAGCGAGATTTGCGTTTCCTGTTGAAGTTCGCTAGTAAAATTTCGTTGGGGGTGGGAGTGAGAGGTGGTTTGCTTCATTGCCACACTCCTTCATTACACTCTTAACATCTGATGGCACCTGCTCCGCCATATTTGCAGAAAACATCAGGGGGCTACTCTTCACAGCACAAAGTTTCCATTCGGTTGGCCCCGAGTGTATAGGTATCACATGGAAGGATGCCCTGAACTTTCTCTTGAGCTAAACAACCACATTTTTAAACCGGTCGCCAGTTCCTTGGCGACATGCCGACTTCTGTCATCACATTGCCCATCTATGCACTCTTTTCCGAAGTCCACGATTCGCGTACTTGTTTATCACGTGGCTCGAATGACGTGTCTGAGTCTCACGGGGTGTGTCTATTTACAAAGCTCTGCCGGAAAGAAAGTGAAAACCCTTTAAACATAAGTACCTTTTATTGTGGCACGTGTGCACACTTAAGAGTCTGAGAAAATAACAGAACGTATGAAGATGACATCTGGTAGCTTGTCCAAATACTTCATGAAAACTTTCCGAATATAAAAGCGGGTGATAATTCTCTATATATAGCGATAAAGGTATATACAGTATATCGCGGTATGGCATCGGTTGTTTACAACAGGAAGGAATGACGGTTTTGTGCAAAATATTGCTTTAAATTGGATTTAAAAGTAAAATACGTGAAATCTTATCATATATTTGAAAATGTTCAAAATAATCCAGCTTCCATTTGCGAACAGGCATTTGGAAAATCTTAGAAAAGCATATGAGATTCTTATTTGAAAAGGCGCTTTTTCTAGGAGTGCCAATGCGATTTTATCGTTTCATTAGTACGACATTTGTGAATGATTAACGCTTGGGGTTTTTTTGCGGCAACAAGAAATAGAAATGAGTGGTAAGAAAGTGAAGATAAAAAATACAAAATCATACACGATGTCCATATTAATGGAAAACATGGGGTTTTTAATTCCAGGGAGATTAGACCTGATCATTCCAAACCGAATTTATAAATGATATAAAACCCTAACACGCCATCTCATCATATTTATCTGTTTCGTAGTCTCTTTTAAGTAATAAAAAAATGAAACTTTATTAAAATTCGAAGAACCATTAGAACCTCTCGCAGACATCAATTACGGTCCCCTCCCCTGACTTAGCGCTGGTGGACTTGCTGAGTTGTTAATGAGCAGGAAGGTCGGGAGGCGAGAGCCCGGGAATTCTCGAGGATATCGAGAACGGCAGTTAACGAGATGAAATGCAGACGTAAAGTCGTCGTCGAGGAGCGAAAGCGAGATTTAAAGAGACAGGGAAGTAAAGGAGAATAAATCCGCTCCCAGGGCGCATCCGATCAGAAGGGTTTTCCTACCGTCTCTCATAAAGAAGATAAGCAAGATGAGACACCCCCCCCTCGCCGTTTACCGGATCACTGGATCCGATCAGAAGGGTTTTCCTACCGTCTCTCATAAAAAAGATAAGCAAGATGAGACCCTCCCTCCCTCGCCGTTTACCGGATCACTGGATAGCTCGGCTCCGCTGAGTGGGGGGGGGGGAAATGATGGGAGCTCCAAAGTTTCGCATAAATTTATGAGTGAAGAGAATATATATATATAATAAAGCTAAAAGAATCCGTAGGTTTATCCAAGTCACGAGGCCTTCGAATAAAAGCAACACCAGATCCCACTTATCCGACTTTACAGTTTCTGATGCTGCGAGACTTTGAAGGGAAAAAAAAGCCGTTTTCGCCCGAGCATACCAGCCTCCAAACGATTACTAACCTTTATTTTCTCCCTAACTTCAGCAGTTTCTATTTTATTTAAAAAAAAAATAAATAACTTTTGTTTTGCATTAAGATTCCTGATGTAAGTAACTCAAGGCTTTTGTCAGTGGTTCTTCTCATCTTCTTGCTCCGATTAAGTCTTTCACAAAAAAACTACGAGATATGTTTCCAAAAGTTTAATTTTTTGAAAAAATCTTTTACTTTTCCTAAAAGCTAAACCGGAGGGGGATCTTCTCCAATGGTTTTTGTGTGTAAGCTTATTTAAAAAAATGTTAATTATATTTGATATTTTTCTTTATAATTTATCCTTATGGAGAAAGAAACGTTATCAATCTTTTTGTGACATACTGATGCTGAGCTGGATTTGTATTGAATTTGAACTCTATCGCCTTTGATCTTAAATTTTGTGTTTTTCATACTTTTATATACTCAGATGCATACTTTTAGAAAAAGAAGTATTCTGCTTTCCGATCATTAACCTCTGCTGTACGGTAATAACTGACTAGAAAATCCATTTAACAGTGGAGCCGGTCGAGTTAGTCGAATGCGAAAGAAAGTGAAAGTACGATTATCATCGAACTAAGAAACACACAACTACAAGTGGAAAAGAAAAGGAGCTGGCGATTATCGTCGACAAAGGGATCAGGGCGCAACCCCCCCCCCCGCAGCAGTTCGTCGGTCATCAATGCCAACAGAACTCCGAGCATTCGGCTGCTGCATGAATTAACCTTTTTAGGGAAGATCTTATATACATCTTCAAAGTACCAAATGGATTCAAGCGTCTGGTGGAAACGTAACTACTTTGGGTCTAGAATTAATATTAGAAAAAATAGATTGTTGCTAATAGAGTTTAAAATAAAGGGAATGCGCTCCGTGGTTAATTGGTAGTGACGACGGTGTTGTTATGGGCCGAGTGCCGGTGCCAGATATCCTGACGTCTGCTGGCCAACGATTACGTGAGCGACAATGAAGTTATTTGTCATTCTCAGCATCCGGATTTCGATCGTAATTGGCCGCCACACGGGGCAGCTCTCACGCACACCGAGACTTTTCCGTTAACGTGACCAGGCAGTTACTGACTACGATAAATCGACTCGATTCGACACGTTCCGGTGCGTGCTTCCGTTCTGTAGCAGTTCTTCTCCATCTTTGACATTTTGTGGAACCTTCTATTTTAATGGTGGCAGTACTAAACACACACGTGCCGTTCACATTTCCCTCCGTCAGTCGGATCCAATTTGTCATATAATAGTGCACGTGCAGCTATTTGTGAACACGTGAGCAAGCATGTAGTGTCCCTTAAGCACTCACTGCGTCAAGTCTATAAATTTGTGATGTTATCTTTAGATTCCAGCATCATATCCCGGCGTATCCTTATATACAGACTTCTTCGTCTAGCGTTCAGTATCCGCCTGCTGTCTTTCGTACTGATGCTCCCTAATTATTAGAAGAGTATGTAAACAACGAGGAAGTAGAGCTGCCCCTTTTGCCTTTTTGTAGTTTACTTATTTGTTGCAGCAGTGATTTTATATATGTTTAAACGGTGTACTAGTGGTATCTAGCTGAGTCAGTCTCTCTCTCTCTCTCTCTCTCTCTCTCTCTCTCTCTCTCTCTCTTTACTGACGTCATCTCTCTCTGTCTGTCTCTCTCTCTCTGTCTCTCTCTCTCTGTACTGACGTCATCTCTCTCTCTGTCTCTCTCTCTCTGTACTGACGTCATCTCTCTCTCTGTCTCTGTCTCTGTCTGTCTCTCTCTGTGTGTCTCTCTCTCTGTCTCTCTCTCTCTCTCTCTCTGTACTGACATCATCTCTCTACTGACGTCATCCCTCTCTCTGTCTCTCTCTCTCTCTGTACTGACGTCATCTCTCTCTCTGTCTCTCTCTCTCTGTACTGACATCATCTCTTTACTGACGTCATCTCTTTCTCTGTCTGTCTCTCTCTCTCTGTACTGACATCATCTCTTTACTGACGTCATCTCTTTCTCTGTCTGTCTCTCTCTCTCTGTACTGACGTCATCTCTCTCTCTGTCTCTGTCTGTCTCTCTCTGTGTGTCTTCTCTCTTTCCATCTCTCTCTCTGTACTGACGTCATCTCTCTATCGCTCTCTCTCTCTCTCCTCTCTCTCTCTTCCATCTCTCTCTCTGTCTCTCTGTACTGACGTCATCTCTCTCTCTGTCTGTCTGTCTCTCTGTCTGTCTGTCTGTCTCTCTGTCTCTCTCTCTCTCTCTCTCTGTACTGACATCATCTCTCTACTGACGTCATCTCTCTCTGTCTCTCTCTCTGTACTGACGTCATCTCTCTCTCTGTCTCTGTCTCTGTCTGTCTCTCTCTGTGTGTCTCTCTCTCTCTCCTCTCTCTCTCTCTCTCTCTCTCTCTGTCTCTGTCTCTGTCTCTCTCTCTCTGTGTCTCTCTCTGTCTCTCTCTGTGTATCTCTCTCTCTGTACTGACGTCATCTCTCTATCGCTCTCTCTCTCTCCTCTCTCTCTCTCTCTGTACTGACATCATCTCTTTACTGACGTCATCTCTCTCTGTCTCTCTCTCTCTCTGTACTGACGTCATCTCTCTCTGTCTCTCTCTCTCTGTACTGACGTCATCTCTCTCTGTCTCTGTCTGTCTCTCTCTGTGTGTCTCTCTCTCACCCTTTCTCTCTTAATTGTTAAATTGATGTCTCTACAAGTTGGCAGCAATTTTGCTTTTCTTTTCTTTTTTTTACATAATCTTTTTTGTGAATAGTGGATGTCGCAAAAAAAGGTTTACTCATCCACTGAAGAAAGACATTAATTCTGTCGTTCCCGAATTTACTAGTGTTTCACGCTGAGAATTATTGTTTTCGCGGCCCGAGCGACTGTTTTCAGTATTATGCAGACACCATTCATCTACAAATCGAATTTTCCTTCCTTTTGGTCCGAAAGTTAAGCGCTAACCCAGTAAACATGAAGTAAATGAATCTCGGTATTTTTACTTAAACAAATTCTTTTCTTAATTCCCAGCTTCACTTATGTCTTCGAGTTGGTGGCGATCGATATCGATATCTATCTTAACATGGAGAAGATTTGTCATCGGAACAAACACTGTCCGGGCGGGGCTCCCACACACACACACACACCACCTCCGCGTAGCCTTAAAAACTCTCCTGATCGGAAAACAAAGCGAACAGAAGCTGCGATTATATACTTCGTGCAGTTGTTAGTTTTCTGTTTCTCGTTATCTCACGCCAGTTATTCTCCCGTCTTCCCGCGCGCGCTCGTGACGTCACGTCGGCTTAACGGTCTCGGAGAACGATAACGTGATTATGACGAGCGGCGGAGAAGAGTCCTCGCTTGTCTGGTGGAGGAAACACCGATGGTAATTCCCACCGTTATCCGTTGTTTCAATTTTTCTGTCAGGATCAGTTTTAATCAATAAACTACTTTCGCTCTTCACTCACTGAAAACAAACTAATTTGGGATTTGTGTTTAATGGCATTCCGTAGTGAACCCGATGAAGCAGGAAGCGGGTAAGCAATGGAAGAGTTTCGTTCTGCTAAACTCTAATTACAGGAAGATGCAGCGGCTTGGATGATGATGGATCCTTGATTCAACACCTAATTATACCGGCGTTTTTGTAATCTCGCAAACATGCCCAACTTAAGATTCAGTGCGCATACAATGGAAATGTCAGTAGACTCATTAAAGGTGCGAAATCAAAACTATTTTTTGTTTTTGAAAAATTATTAGATAAATAATATTAATGAGAATTAAAGAAAATCAAAACACCACCCCCCGACTGAGTTAGTGGTTTTGTATTTAATGAAAATATTTACGGTGAATACAGTAAAGGCCGTTACGAGGATTAAACCGAAATATTAAATACATAAATTTTGCTCATCTATTTAAATACCGCGTCAATATACACAACTGAATTTTCTTAGTCATCTTAATTAAATGTTCATAGTCATCTCCACTACTGTATGTTCACAGTTGTCCCCCCCTACCGTTTGGTTATATTCATGTCTATTAATCCTCGTTGGTAGTAATGCTAATATGAATGAAATTAATATGACATCTGGGTTTTGTGCCTGATATAAAAGTTATATTGTCTTCATTAATAGTTTTGAGTATTTTGTTTCAGTGTATAATATAAGGCAGCAGATACTAGAATGTTTTGTAGTGTGTATAACGAATGTCCGAAGCAAAGGAGACTTATTTTTCCAGCTTGGGTTTGCTTATAAACTGACAGAGATTTAGGGATGCTATAGCGCCAGGCGGTCGGGCGACATCTCGCTGACACGGGGCTTCTTTTACAGACAATCTCCAACTTTCTAAATCTATTGTTTGTGATATCACAAAGAACAATACAAATTTCATAAGAAATGCGAACTATACGGTCCAGCCAACAGCGGTACACAGAAAACCTGCAGCCAAGGTTTTCCGGCTTAATTCCAAAGCTTTACTTACCTAGCTAACTCGGCTCGAAGCGTCTGTCTGAGGACCACATCCCCAGCTCTTTCGGCGGTCCCATATCGAGAAAAGGTGGCTGGGGGGGGGGGATCGATCTTTTTATCAGACATCGGGCCCCAGGTTTACTTCAAAGGTCTTTTTCGCAAACCGAATATGTGCAGGAAAATCGGGCCGTTAGAACGGTTTCTAAGGTCAGGGTATCTTGAGATTGAAGACAGATTTTCGGTAAAAACTTCCAGAGAGAGAGAGCACGTGACGCCCGCGAGCTGAACTGCTAACGACCCCCTAACGAAAGAGGACCCTAGCCGGCTTCTCTGATGTCTGCCACTTTCCGGCTATTCCCGCGAGCCGGCGGACCTAGTTTAGAAATTAACACCGGTGACGTCAGGGAGTCTTGACTGAAATCTACGCCGATATCGGCTCAGCAGACTCTAACTGAACTAACCGAGTGTCGGCCGGCAACGACGGCTCGGTTCCGAACCTTCTGAACGTCGCTAGGCAGAGATGCTGATGTGTGCGCCGATGGCAAGTCATGCGTGGATTGGGATTTCATCTTTAACTGTTTTTCCTCTTAGCGGAAATGGTCTAGATTTTCCGAGAATATATATATATATTTTGAATAATAAATACGTGTCTCGCGCGAATGAGAATAGAAGGGTTGTTTGTGGTGAGGGGGTCTGTCTGGAGACTTGGTTCGAAATCTGATCCCAGCCAGGGGGGGGGGTCGTTCGTTTTAGGTACTTTATGCCATTTGACGAGGAAGGCGACGCCCACGAGCAGAAGAGAATAATAAGAACCGACTAACGGAGTTGGGAGAGGCCGGCGAATTCGACAATATAACCGCGATGAAGTTGGACGCGGTTACTTCCACCGCGACCAGGCGCCGAATTCGCAGACCCCGAATCCCGCAGAATCCCGGCCGTGACAGCGCAGGGAACGGAAACCACTCACCAGTTTCTTTCGCCGAAATGGTAGTGGGGGTGGGGGGGGAAACACAACGACTGGAAGAACCTTGACAAATATCCTCGCCCCAATAACGGGAACGTTGGAGCTACTTCTTGGAGACTCTTCATCGGATATCCCCGGTAACTAAGCATGCGGTACAACCCTTAGTGCGCATTTAACCTCTAACGAGATTACTTCTTAAATGTTCGATAGAGAAAGACAACCCATTATTCACAACAGAAAGAAGGTAACCTTCCCTTCCAGCGGATACTGGATGAATCTAGAATAAACGTTCAGTTTTTTTTTAGGGTGTGCGCTAACTGACGTCAGACAGTATGCTTTTGGAATTAACCGACGATGAACGTCGGTCATAATCCTGAACGGAAATCTGACAAGGGAACCTAAAATGTGCGACTGTCTGAATGACTGGAAGGCGAGGAATCTGAAGGTTTATGGAAAATTTCAATAACGTACACGTATTTCTGCTTCATCCGAACTAAACATAATTAATAATTTTAACAGAGAACCAGTAGTTCATCTTTAAAGCGTTATATAAGAAACTCCAAAGTTAATTAGTTTACCATTAATGATCGATATAAGGAACGGAAGGCTGGTCTTCAGTTCGTCTTTACCAAGTCATAAAATGAAAAATCTCTGTCGTTAGTTCATCATTAACATGTAATATAGCGATACGCATGTCTGTTTTTACATCATATTAACGAGTGGTACAAAATTCTATTGCTTAGTTCAGCTTTAATGAGTGATTGCAAGTTAGAGAGATTTTATGCTTAATTACAGATATCTTGCACCAGAAAAAAAAACAAATTTTATTTTCTAAATGACAAATGAACCCTGTCCTCCATAATAATCTCTGTTTACGTCTCCGACTGGTGGTTTGAGATGATGAAGCTCTGGGAGGAGGGAACTCTGCACGACATAAGGTTGCGGTAGGTATTGATTTTTGTAAATCGTAGCATAATATATCCAGTTTTCCTTTAAACACTTATTTGAAAGAAAAACAACTCTAAAAAACTGACTCGGTGATGAAACCTTAGATGAGAGTTTCCAAATAGTCCGACACGATTGCGAGTTTGTTTTTAAACGTACAAAATTTGTAAAATAAAGATCTTATTTTCTTGTCCGAAAGGAAGTTATTTATCGCGGTGAATGGAGCCTAGAGAAATATTTTAAAATTTGGCGGAGTAGCCATAATAGAATTAATCAAAAGAAGCTTAGATAAGTTATTGTTGTTGTTGTTGTTTTCAGCATAAACAGTTCGTATTCCGATTCCAGTCGCCGGGTCGGTCATTACATGAAGTGACGGAAGGCAAACCGCGTTGCAATCTCGCGATCGAACGAAGCTCTACAAAAAGCTGGAATCGAAGACGAAATCTTGAAGTGAAGTCTCCGCGGTAGCGCTAGAGGGAGGGGAATAAATAGCGAAGTTGTAAAACAGCAAACTGGAAACAACATCGCCACGACAACAGCGCGAAGTTTAGTAGTTTGAAGACAAAACAACAACAGGTGTCGCTGCAGGACGCGTGTACTATTAGAATGGTAAATCAGGCTGCGATATTTGAGATGCACTCAAGTAAACTATCTACCATCTCATTTTTAAATATGTGCATCAAGGTGTTTATCTTTGCCTGTATAAGACGGTGTAAGTATAATTCTGCCATTAGGACTGAATTCGTTCAGTTTATTTACCATCGTTTATCAAAACCTTGTCAGGGGTAACTGGATAGGCGCCATAATACCAACAGCACACGTATACAAAGAGCCAGTCCACGCGGTAACCAAAAGATCTCAGGTTTGCAGTGTTATCCCTCTGGGTATATATTTTAAAGTTATCCTGCTTAAATGTCACATTTACATCTATTTTTAAATTCCGCCGTTTCTCACTATGTAAGTGAGTGGTTAGGACACCAAATTATTTAATTAGTGTTTTGTTTTCCTCCTACTAGAAAAAATAATAATGTTACAGCCCGTTTGGGTGTCGCTTTATTTTGTCAAGCCGTTCACGAGTGGTCTCCGTGTGCCAGGGGAAAGGTTCTCGACATCCATCTCCAAATGAGAACATGAAAAGGCTATACAAAACTTAAAGAAAAAAATATATATATAGCGAGGTCGATGTGTAGTTGAAACAGATGAGAATGCATTTCAAAGGTGGCTTTCCCTGATGGAGCCCCATCTCATCTTAAAATTAAAGCAGGGAGTGTTTTGATCTGTGGACACACTGTGCTCAGTGATCGGAAACTGTTTAAACACTTAATTAAATATTCTGCCAGCGAAAGAAAAAAAGAAGAGAAAGATTTAATTTAATATTAAATAAGATGTTACTGCGTTTTGAACTCGCGTCATTGAACAAGAATGGAGGTTGGGGACACACACAGAGAGAGAGAGAGAGATCTCTAAATGCACTTTTGAAAAATCAGAGTTCTTCCTTCCTGTGACACACTTCCGGGTGCTTTATCTGTTTTCAATCACGAAAGACAGCCAATCAAAAGTAAAAGCGAAAAGAATAGCACATCAATAAGGAAAGGAATGTGTATGTGTGTGTGTGTGTGTGTGTGTGTGTGTTGAAGGGGAAGCGGGATAAAGGAAGTGACGATTTATTATGAAATAAAAACTAGAAATAAATTGATGCTGTTATAATGATAATCACTTCATAAGTTCAGGCTGGGGCAATGTTTACCAGCGACAAATAGCTAGCAGTAGCTGTAATCTTGCAGCACATTCAGCTGGATATCAATAACTTTTAAGCGCCAAATGAATGGTTATGGAAAGATTCTAAACATAAATAACTTCATAATTTTTTTCCTGAATTCTTAAATGAATTAAATCAAAATATAGAAAAAAAAATAACAATAAATATCGGATTGTCATTGTAGAGGAATATTGTAAGTTCTCATTTTTCTACTGGTTATAATTTGGTTCCTGTGCTAACCTTTCTACTCAAATTATTAAGTGCATGCCAAGATTAATTAATCATTTCCAAGTGTGTAGGAAAGGTACTGGCACCGAAGCGCACAAACTACACGTGGTAGCAAACTTTATTTCACATCTATGACGCACGACAAGCTTTTTAGTCTTTTATCGCAGAAGAGCAGCGTCACTTATGCGTGTCTGAAAATTTGTATTTACTAAAATCTCTTTGGAATTATGAGGCAAACCTCAGCTATTAAAAAAAAAAAAAATTTTTTTTTTTCCGGCTATTAACTAAATTAAGTTTCTTTATTAATAGAATTCATTTATTTTAAGCATGCTACCAAATCACAGGAGACTAAATCCAAAAGCGTTAGCGTCCCTGAACCCGGAAGTGGGGTCGCTTAGAGGGTTCTGAAGGAAAACAGCGATTATCGGCCGGGCAGACAGCGACATGATTTTCCCCTAGACCCTACAGTCACCAGATTTCACCAGTGGCTAACATGAAAGTAAGCCTGTAGCTGAGCTGACTATCTGTCATAATCAACGTCCTGCATCTCTTGAAATAAGCCTCTAAAACGTTGACTTTCTAGGAAATAGCTTACATAAGAACACCTTGCACCAGCCCCACACGAGCTTATTAAAAGCCCCTTCCGCGGTTTGGCTGTCGTTACGTTTGAGAAGAGATCTACTAGCGATTTTTTTAAAAAAAAATGAATAATGAATGGTCTGTGCATTTGGAAACTGCTAGAAAGATAGGGGTCATTTCCAGTAATAGGGAATCTGACAAAAAAGGCGACAGGAAAATCTGACTTTCTGCCGATTACTTGACGCACAAAAGATGCGAAGCGCCAGAGCCGTTGATTTGGAAACATCTCATGATTTTGGAACCGCGGGTTACAAAACACTGGTTCTTCAGCAGCGCTGGCTTTGGCAGAAGTACAGGAATAACTTCAAGGGCAAAAGTTCAACGCGACCCTCAGGCCAGACGATAACTTTGACATGAAAGACCGACACGCGCCTTGTAGACTTTGGCCTTATCTTGGAAACGGGCAGAGGATCGGTTTAGTACGACTGTAGTACTTTTATTAACATCGCGCAGGGCACGGGGGGGCTCCCGCTACCCCATCGATGACAGCTATAAACTAACTACATAAAACCTGGTTTTTACATTTTCTGGTTTAGGTCCACCTTACCTTCACCAGAAACAATTGCCAGACTTTCCTCTGACGAGACCCCATCAACCACGAATGCTTATCTGTCGTCCCTCGATCGCTTTTATCGTTAAAGAACTTCGCGGTACAAGAATATGGAGTAAACTCGGCTAAGTCAAAGGAAAACTCCCAGGCCATCTCTTCGAATGGCGACGGTAGGAATTAATTTCAATCTTTTATAATTACAATCCAAACTCTACCCGTTATCATTCACAATTAATTACGGAAACAAAGAGGAGAGGAGAAAAAAATGTAAATGCCAAATATTAAAATGGATCTCACTTTAGCATTTTTTTTTACAATTACAATTAGTTTTGATATCCTTTCGCTAAATTAAAATGGGCTTTTCTCCTAAATTAACTATTTCATGTCGATATTACCAGCTGCAAATTTTAATGCAAACTATTAATTAAGATTTATTTAATCTGTTAACACGTTTGCAATCGATGTTTTCTTTAATTTAGGCAAAATTTATTTTTAACTTGAATATTCCGACTAATTACCGAACACAATAAAATGATCTTTTTTTTCCCCCCCCTTCTAAGTTTACGGTTAAAATAAGATTCGAGGATTACGGTTCAGCAGGAAATCGAATATTAGTGTGCTGTATTTGTAGAGGTTGTCTCAAACTAACAACAAATACAGTAAAAGCTGGTTATTATCAACTACCTCGGCACTCGGGCTGCAGTTGACAGTGACCGAGGGTTTCCATTAACGAGGGCCCACAAAGAACTACGTAATTCACTTTTATTGTCAGATAAAACGATGTAGAACCCACTGGCCTGTACAAGCTCTGCTTCTGTGAATTTATTGTCTTGGTGTGAAACTCCAGAGTCCGTCGTGAACAGCTTGAGAGAAGACCTCGTGCTGTCCATACAAAACTCACAACGCACAGCACTTCCGGGACTTCGGAATAGGTATCCGGGCAGTAGTGGGTCGACATCTTCGTCTTCTCATCTTTACCAGGTGGCGCCACCGGAACGAGCCGCTTATTTCCCAGATTAACTTTTCGTCACCCAACTCCCTAAACATCGCTATCTCAGCATCGAATGAAACCAGCTGCTCGAATTTTTTTTTTGTTGTCTGCATCGAATGAAACAGATGATCCTGATGCTAAGTTTAAATTTGTGATCTCTTTTAAGGTTCTTGATCAGGCCCTGATCCATGGACTGGATCACTGCGGCAATGTCTGGATGGAGGAACTCAAGGGTTATGTTTTTCTGGTTCGCGAGCCGAGTTTGGGCTTAACGTTTGTCCAACCGATTCTGTATACAAACTGTTTATCCCTTCGCTGGAGATCCAGTAAAATATATCTTGTCATCCAGGCTTTGGATGCTAAAGGGAGTCTATGGACACATGGGTTTCTTCCCAGTCTTTAGAAATAGTCGTTCGTCTCTACCGTACATATCTGCACAGACCAGGATGGTCACGTGGTTTGTCGTTCTCTCCGAAAATCGTTTCGTTTGCCCTAGTGAGGCCTCTGAGAACTAAACCTTGACCCGCACCCGTCAACTTTTATCGCCACGGAGGGAGGATACTAATCAACAGTGGGATAAATCTTAACTTGATTGTAGTTAACTCAGTCGCATTTAGATTTTAAACCTCATCTACAAACTTTCCTGTTATTTCTTCGCCATCGCGATACGGGGATTGGTTCGCATCTCCTTCGCGCCCACGACAGGAAGAGGCTTGAATAAAGGCAGCTGAGGCTCAACCATGGCCATCTAGGTTTCCGTCGACTGTTAAAGGTGATGGAATCCTGGTAGCAGAGGTGAAAGGAAGTAGAGTCAGCCATCGTCCAACGCGGATTCGCCTACTATCCGCGCAAAATTAAATGCGAACAGTTATGTGCAGAAAGCGAAAAATCCGAATATGCGCGGCCCGCCAATGGCGGTCGGGCTGAAACATCAGGGAAAACCCGTTATAAGGGAATAATACCAACTATTACTATCGATGAATTATTTATTATATTTCTATAACGGTTTTTTTTTTTGCTAATATTATTGTTGAAGGGCGCGGACAATGCACTCGATTTGTATCAACACAACGTGTTGCTGAAAGCAATCTGACAGACAGGATACCAGCTGGTGCATTTAACGATACACAGAACCCCTCTCGCTTTAATAGTGGTGATGAGGATGACGGCTGTCCTTTGTGGCGTGCTAACGGTCTGAAAACAATGGGAGGACTTGCCAGCGATGACAAATACGTAGCAGCTGCGTTTCACTCTGACATACAACTTAGTATCTCCTTTTTCTAAACACTATTTTTCTATTATTATTGTTGTTGTTGTTGTTGTCGCTGTTATTGTCACCATTTCTCATCCCATTGATCTCCTCCCATACAGCCACCCCGCCGCACAGGTAGCTCCGCCTCGGTTTCGCCTACGCTGTTACCGTGTTGAGTTCGGCGCAGAGGTGCCGGTTTGCCGGGTTTTACCGTTTCCTTTTTTTGCTGCTATTACCCCTGGCCGATAGCATGGAATCCAAACGTAGAGCATCTCCAGGTGGGGTGGGGGTGAAGTTATGAGATCAGGCGAGAAAAAAATTAAGATTCTAGATAAGTTGAGTGGCGTAGCATTGGTTGGCCGTGAGCATCACGTGGACGAGTCCACCATCCGTACCATTCGAAAACGTGGAGAGGAGATGGGTGCAAATGTTACGGCTTCTGCCTCTGTAAGCGCCGAGGGTGTCTCAAGCACCTGAGAGGAATCCTTTGAGGGAAAAAAAAAAAACGGAGAAGATGTTGACTGCGCGGATAGGTGAACAGGAAAGGCTGCGTTGTTAATGGCTTAGATATGCGTGGGAAAGCTCTTAGTTTGTGCGGACCCGCGGTCTCCAACGGAAGAGATAACACGAGTGCCGAGCGATGTTCAGGCGAGCAAAGGCTGGTTAGCCAACGTTACACGACGCGGAGCTGGGTGAGCCGATCGTGAAGCAGCCGCGCGATCCAAGCCTGAGTTCCTTGAATCTATTCAGGAAAAGGGGTGTATGCTCCTGAACAAGTGTCCAGTGCAGACGAGACAGGTCTCTTTTATAAGCGAAAATGGGCAACAGGACGTACATCACCGAGGAGCAGAAGGTAACACCTGGGCTCAAGACCCTTAAAGATAAGCTAACTTTGCTTTTTTTGTGCGAATGCATCGGGTGATTTAGAGTGCAAGCCCGTGTTAGTACGTATACCGATCTGAAAACCCGTGTGCATTTAAAGGCAAGAATAGGCAACATTTCTCTGTTGTCTGGCGATCAAATATAAAAGGCTTGGAACGACTGGTTGCAAAACAGTTTCGTGCATTCGGTGAAATAATACCTGGAGAAGAACTTCGACTTTAAGGTTTTATTGGTTTTGGATGATGCCCCCGGCCATAACCCAGAAGCATTGCAATCCAGCCATCCCAATGTCGAGATGATGATTCGACCTCCGAACACCGCATCTATCCTGCAACTCATGAACCATGGAGAAGACATTCAAGTCTTACTGTACAAGAAAGATCTGAAGACGTCAATCCAAGCTGTAGACTCTGGTGCTTTTGACATTTTAATGAATTTTGGAAAGCATAAAGCATCAAGGACTGTATTCATGTCGTCAAAATGTCCTTGGATAAGGGGAAAGCATCTACCATAAATGCAGGCTGGCACCGTCTTTGGCCTGAAGTCCTGAACGATTTCAATCGCTTTCCAACGGTTGAAAGAGATAGCCGAAACCGTGAGACTCGCTAGAGTAATTGTAGGTGAGGGGTTTGACGATATGAGGGATGAAGAGGTGGCCGAGTTGCTGGAATCCCATTACAAAGAGCCAATGAACGGGGAGTGTGAGGCACTGATAAGTTCCAGTAAAAGTGAGAGTGATGATGATGCTGCTGAAGAGAAAGAACGCGCTAAACCCACCCTAACAGCGAAGGCTGTGTCCGATTTTCTCCGCAAGGCAGACGAGCTGGCAGAAATGCCTATGGACATGGATCCCATAACGGAGAGAAACCTTCAATTTAAAAGAGGGTTTGGTGGCCTTATAGCATCCTACAGGGAAATCTTGAAAGGTTTTCGGAGGAAAGCAAACCAACAGAAAATCACTGAGATTATGAAGCCTAGAGCACCCACTCCAACTCCCGTTGATCACAAACCATCAACTTTTCTGCATCTGTTTCATTAGACTTTGATGCCGAATTTTCCGATGATCCCGATGATCAGTCGGCCCAAGCAATTGATCCCTCACCCTCCAAATCTATCACCAACGTCATCACCATCATCGGAAGTCTTTGTCATCATCATTCATAGGTGAGTTACAACAAAATAATATTTTCATTTATCATATGTGAATGCATTATGTTTATAATTTTATTATATCCTTATTTCATATACAATATAGGTAGGACCTTTCATTTTGTGTCTCTCTCTGTGTGTGTGTGTAAAAATCTACGCATCCAAGTATTTGCCGAGGACCTTACGCCGCCGTGTTCGCCTACCACCATTAATCCCATAAGACGTTACGTTTGTCCATTGTCCAACACGGATTTATCTAACGCGCCATCCTCGAGGAACGTAACCCCAGTGTCGGACGAGGGTTAATTGTATTTCAAATCTGGAACTGGTTGGACAAATAGCTGGTTTAGAATCTAATTGTCAGAACCTCGCCATACTACTAGACAACGTGAAGGGGAGAAGCCGTGCCAATGAGCAGGTGTACGAGGCCTAGACGTCACCGCACTTAGGTTACAGGTGAGAAGATTGCGCATACATCGAAAACCGTCCGTCGGCCAAGAATCGCACGGTCGCTGTAAACTTTGTTGCTTCAGTGTCAGCGGACCTCGTCAGCGGAGAAGGCGATCCTACTGACAGGGGAGCACGTGCTTGGCGCAAGTACATAGTCTTTCAACGTAATTCTCTCAGCTGATTTCATCATCAACTGAAGTAAATGGAACGATGTATTCTTAGAGATCGTCGCAGTAAATTACTTGGCCGACATGTTTGTTGGTTCTTCAGTTTAGGAGATAATAAATAAAAAACAGAAAATATACGTAAATTCTCAGAAATCAAAAAAAAAAAAGTTAAAATTTAATTAAAAATACGATCAAAATGGCAAGTAATTTAGATTTTAAAACCCCCTCAAAATATATGTGTTCGCTAGTCTCAGCTGAAAATACTTGAAAATTTCCATATTGGATTTAACCATAACGAGTCTCACGTAGAGTCTAATAGTCTATATATGTGTATGTTAACCAAGTTATTTTCTTGAAATACTCCTCCCGGTTTTGATACTTGTTTTGTAGGCAAGTTTACGTCCGAAAGGATCAGATTTGGTCTGAGAGGTTTTATTTACACGTTAAGAAAAACTCGTGATGTGTCTGTGGAAACAGGCGCTGGCAAAAACGATTGTTTGTAATGTAATACTCACGAAGTCAGGGTGAGACAAGTCAAAGAAAGAAGCCGTATTTCCTCGTGAAATTCCACCCTTTTGTGCGAGTTTCCGGTCAGTTTCGGAATGCTTCACGGTTGTAGAACAAATTTACACTTTAAAATAAAAGGGAGCTAAAACAGTTGCGACCTTCTGAAAGAGAGTTCAGTTTTAAATGATTAATGTATTTCACGATGAAGCGAGATTATCTCCACTTTGAGGCGCTTATTATGTGTTGTTTCTTGTAGGATACAAATTTGTGTCAAATAAACAATCAGTCACCACTTTAAACCTACAAAATA
Organism: Nautilus pompilius; assembly: GCA_018389105.1. NCBI lineage: Eukaryota > Metazoa > Mollusca > Cephalopoda > Nautilida > Nautilidae > Nautilus > Nautilus pompilius. The sequence goes on from JACATO010002459.1 coordinate 18,791, forward strand.
ATATCTTTAGTTGCAGTAAGTTAATCACACTTCGACAGTGTTAATCTATTTCCTTGGAAACGAGTTTCAAATATTCTGGCATGAAGAAAAGTAAACTTGAATAATATTTAGTAAGGAGAGGTTGAATTCTCTTCTCTCACAACGGAATTCTTTGACTGACTCAATGACGTAGCCATTCTCTACTCTTCACTTCACATCATTTTCACACAGCTATTCAGCTGAGTTAAATCTGCAGAAAATTCGAGTTCCTTTATTAAGTTCGAGGTGAGCTTAGGATCAATGTTTTGAGGGAAAATATGATTTTATCTTAATCGTTTACTTGCTGACGATAACATTTTCCTTCCAGGCTGTGCTTCAGTTCTTCCATCGGTTCCATCTGACAAACTTCTTTTTGGTCTTACAACCCCAGAACATAACCTTTTGAAAACCCATCTCTGGTGAATAAATTTCCTTTCACTGCCATCGCTCCTTACAGCTATTTCAACTTGCTCTAAAGTTAACCCTTTTCGTTTTGCTCTGTTTATTATGGTGATAAATTGGTTTTCTCTCACTACTGCTCAGTATCCGAAAACTCACGTCTATCCAGCACATCCCCGGAACATTATTTCTATAATCCTCCACCTCGTCGATACAGCAAAAAAACAAATACAATGATAAACAACATACTGGCCTTTCTTGTTTAACTGATGAAGTTTGCTCTGTTTCTCGATATTCCTTCTGATAACGGTCCCCCAAAATTTTCATCGATGCAACAACAGGTTAATCAGTCTCTGACGCCTAATACCGCAGTCAGAACTGAAAGCGACCTCGTACCGCTCTCAAGACTTCCACTTCCTGGATAAACAGCTTCAAGATTTTCGCTATTCACTTTTTTCTTTATGCCCATAAAATGTCCTCCGCATTGACTGTATTTCTCTGATATATAAAACGCTATCTTGGAACTCAACCACACCACCAAGTCTTCAGAAGTTCTTATTCTCACCATGTTTGCTCTCCAAGACCCTGTCGCAGTACTCGCATTCAGTAAATTATTTCTGAAGTGCTGGAGTTTTTGCACCAACCTTTCTGCCTGAACATCACCTTTGAAGAACGCTAACCAGTGGCTGTATCGTGTGGGTTTTTTTTACTTCAAGTCTGAACGAACTATTTTTTGCTGAACGTCGTCATATAACAAACGCAATATCTTGGTCAGGGCGGTCGGTGGCTGTCACGATGTATGGCACATACGATCTCTAAGAATTGATTCAGCACGATCCGTCAGACAGATGAACTTTATAAAAATATACATAAACACCGATTTAAATTAAAGATAATCAAATCAATTGAATATAGAAATGCTATACAAAAAAACTATTTCACCAAATTAACGAGCATACAGAGGCATAGAGCTTAGCGTAAAGAAGAAACAACGTTACGAAGCGAAGGTATGGTCAAACCTGAAAGGGTTAATTAAAATACCGATCTACAATCGGTAGAATCCAGAGGAGGGAACACCCAGAACAAGGCAAGGATCGGGTAGATAATCCAGATATGATGGATTCACGGATAGGAATAACGCAATAAGAAATTAAATCGGCTACATAAACGTGATTTCACGGCCCAAAAAGATCTCGAAATCTGCAACAGTTTCGCCAGGATGGCATGAAATCCGCTGTGAGTTGCGGTTCGAGGTCGATAAGGACGGTGAGCCAGACATCGATGAATCGGTGTAGGGGTTGACAGGAAATTAATGTGAATGCAAACGTAAACAAAAATGTTCTTTTTCCCGTCCACGAATTGAACAAATCCAAGGGCAGGGGGTCAAGGTGCACAGACTTTAAATAAAATTATTAGTACCAGATTTAGTGTCCTTAAGAACGAGCGCAAAATATAGGTTTAATATCATTCATTAACGCGCGACCAAGGAATCGGGTGATTTAAAACGAGTCAATTCTCGTTCTACATCACGTTATTTACAAAGAGCCAATCACGTTGTACACCACGTGATTTAAAACGAGCCAATCATGTTCTACACCACGTGATTTAAAACGAGCCAATCACGTTCTACACCACGTGATTTAAAACGAGCCAATCATGTTCTACACCACGTGATTTAAAACGACCCAATCATATTCTATACCACGTGATTTAAAACGAGCCAATCATGTTCTACAACACTTTATTTAAAATGAGCCAGTCAAGTTCTACACCACGAAGGAAACAAAGCGAGGCACAGATATGGCGTAGCCATTAAAATCCGACCTAAAAACAAACATGGATTTCCAGAAATAATGTACAAAGCAGACGAGAATAAAGGCTGACTGTTAAAACAAAAGCAAATGCTCCAATTATGTAGATATTTAGTCAGAAAGGAATTAATTACCTCTCATAAATACAATTAATTAAGTCTTTAAATGAGCGGCTTTTCGAGAATATATAAGCTCTCAATGTTTACAGATACGCTGTGGTTTATTTACATTTGTTTGAGAAACGGTTTAAGTTAATTCCGTGATGGTGGGCGGCAAAGACTGGGGCATGCCCTACAGCGTCTCTCGATATTCGGGTTGATGCCCGACCTCCATAGTTCCGAACGTAACGCTTCCAGGCTCCCTCTCCACTATCGTAGAAGTGTGTTGTTTTTTTTTTTTTTAAAGTAACCCCTAAATGCTTGTACTAATTGGTTAACCAGCTTCAAACTTCTTTGCAAATGCTGCGCTTCGTAGCACTTCACCGTTTTCTGGCTCTCGGCGCAGTTTGGAGTGGCCACGCAATAGAAAACCCCATAATATTCTACCCTGCCCCCCTCCTCTCCCGGTTTACTGACTTCCTAGTTAGTACCGGCAAGGAATCTGCGATATTCCACAGTCCTGGTCGATCCGTCTCTGTCAGACAACAAGGCCACCTGTCAGTGGCTTTGCCCTTAAAGGATTTTATATCTAATAAATTTTTAACGCAAATCTCCGTCATTCTTTTTGGTGCGGAGACAAAAAGTGGGATGGATATTCTAAACGATTCCAGCCGCTGATCATTAGAAGCCGCCGCTTGGTCTGCAGAGTTCTCTATTCCAGAAAGTTTTTACGAGTTCAGGTTTGCTCCACAAAATCCGGGTCGCCTGTAAAAACCATTCGTCGGATTAGTCCCGTTCTTGCCTCAATCCAATTCTGCCCACTCGGCTGACTGCGTCCGCAGCTTCCTCGTTAGCCTCCTCTCTCCTCGCCGGCCAATCAACTAACAACCCCAACACCCATCTCCCCCAATCCTGCTCCCCCTGGCGGATTAGCTAACAACAACAGGCTCCGTCCCCGGCTGTTTTGTTTCGCTCGCCAGCCAGCTAGAAATTACTCGCTTGTCGCCTTTTTTTTAACGCATGAAAACACAACAACGCAAAGCCGCTGAACCGTGAACACCGAACTGGAGCCGAAAGTGGGCACAACTCGGTGGCCACGGAGAACTACTACAGTGTGTGTGTGTGTGTGTGTGTGTGTGTGTGTGTGTGTGTGTGTGTGTGTGCGCGCGCGTGTGTGCGTGAGCAGAATTTACACCAACAAACTAAAGAATTCGTTGATATCATAAATGCCAGCATATTTGAATATTTTCTCACTTTTAAAAAATTTATCAAGGCAGCGATAAATAGTTGACGAATAACTTCTTATTCTTCCCAAACTGTATCCACTTTTTATTTAAAAATACAAGAAGCCGAAATACAATTATATTTTTAAAATTCGATTTATTTAAAAAAAATTAAAATCAATTTTTTTCCATTAAAGAAGTTAACAGCTAAGATTTTATTCACAAATTTATGCGATTTGATAAGTTTGATAGTAAGTTATTCCTGAAGCGTTTTCCAGGCTATTAAAAATGTACTACAAGACCTGTCGTTACAAGTGCGTTCTGGGCTACCGTCATTCACTGCGGATCTGTTGTTAGTGTATGTGGAACTATCGCTAGTGTATTGTGGGCTTAGCGTAATTCACTGCTGATCTGTTGTTAATGTATTGTGGGCCTACCGTCATTCACTGCGGATCTGTTGTTAGTGTATGTGGAACTATCGCTAGTGTATTGTGGGCTTAGCATAATTCACTGCTGATCTGTTGTTAATGTATTGTGGGCCTACCGTCATTCACTGTGGATCTGTTGTTCGTGTATGTGGAACTATCGCTAGTGTATTGTGGGCTTAGCGTAATTCACTGCTGATCTGTTGTTAATGTATTGTGGGCCTACCGCCATTCACTGAAGATATGTTGTTTGTTATAAGTGTATTGTTAGGCTGTTGTTGTTTGCGTAATCGATATTAAGTAGGATTTCAAGAGCCGATACGATTTAATAAACAAGCTGAACTCCTCTTTTCAGTTATTTGGTTGACTTTTGAAGCTTCGTACATGGGATGAAAAAGGAGTCTGGGAAACTTTTCAAAATCCAGATACGAGGTTTAGCTTTACTTGATTTTATATGAGTTATGGATAAGAGAGAAAAAAGATGTTTACAGAATAAAGGTTGTTCTAAAGAAGAATAAACCCAAACTTGGACGTTACCTTTGGGAGTGCATGCGCACGGACTGACAGGCAGCCGGACTGTGAATGGTAGAAAAAAGAGATGAGAAAAGCAAAGAATATTTTAAAAAATGAAGTAATACGTGAAGGCTGCCATTTTTCTTTTCGGAATTAGCATAGATTTTACTAAATAGATAAAAGATAATTAATACCTTTTTATAACAAAATCTCCATGGCAGCAAGATAATGATGCGACTTTACTTGTCGAGTCGATTGATTTGTTGTTTCTCCACATAACCAAGTTTTAGATATTTTATCTTCCATCACTATGACGTAAGATCACGTGATAGCATTTGGCCTCGCTTTCGCATGGCTTCACAAAAAAACAAAAAGAAATCTTTTCCGGGAAACCAGATCTAAAGATGACTGTTAAACAAATATGCGTTTACGAACGTCGGATACCTAACGTAATGGGTTAATATTTCACGTAGGCAAATATTTGAACACAAGTATCAAGTGAGATCACCTCTTTGGTTGGCTTCGTTAAAGACAAACTTTGTTTTTCATTGTAAGCTGAAAAATAAACACATAGGAGAGGAGGAAAGTACATATTTGTAGCACTTCTTACCAGCCCGGTCAGTTTTGTGAAACCCGACTTATCCAGACCATTTACTCTGCTGCCGATAGTTCGCTGTTAAAAAATGCTATTGATCCCCTGGTTTCTTTTCTTTAAAAAAGAAAACAAAATCGATATCTTAGTTCTGGAATAATAATCTTAAAATTTCCAAATTAGTAAAATTTAAAGCTAGTTTTTTGGTTGGGTTTAATTATTTGGAGAAACTGGGAGAGAGACTTTGGATTTCCGAAAGACAAACAAGACCCGTCTAGCGGTTAGGAATCGCCCGATTGGGTGGAGAGAGGTCGGATGCCGACCGAACTCGGGCCCTAATTACGGGTTTATTGAGAAAGGACTAATAAGACAGATTCTAGCGCAAAGTCTTGGCCATACTAATAAAAAAAAAAAGAAAATATTTTTAAAATTCATTAATAAACAAATCAGCATTTTGGATTTAATTAAAAGTGGGGTTACTGTAAACACTGTCCGAAAGTTGGAGGTGTTGGCCATTTCTTATACGAAAACTTTGTCTAATTAAAGCGGAATGTGGAAGAAAAGAGAAATAATTGATTTAATGATCAGTTCTTTCCTTACAAAGATGTGGTTGCATTTGTTGTTGTTTTTCTCCATGCGTAAATTTTTGCTTGCATGTTCAGCAATTACCACTAAATAAAGAGGAATAGTTTAACCCTTATCTATCCCGGTGTTGCTACCTAATTCAGTTTCTTCTCAAAGTCTTCGCCGGAGGAGTGTGAATTACCTCCCTTTCATTATTAAACAAGCGATGAAACATTTTCTCGGTTTTCCACCACGCCTGAAACTCTCGACTCGTAAATTGGTGTATGACCAGTCACAGGAGCTTATCACGGCTGCAGCGTGGCTGCATTACGGAGAAGCAAACGCAGAGCCACTGACTTACTGCCACTAGGTGGCACTGTTGGCGCAGGCCCATTGAAGCAGCGCTAAATTTATTTGACTAAAGTGCCCGCTCAGCTGATCCACAAACAGAAACCGTAAAGCGAATCCCACATTAGTTTTTTTTTTAAAAAAAATAAAATGTAAAGATTGTCTGCGGCAGAACCTTACACCAGTCTGTCAGAACCGGTCGTTCGAGTGAGACTTTTGTCGCATTTCCTCCAAGTCGGCGTTCGCCCGGACAGCTGGACTGGTTGTCACGTCTGCCGTCGGGAAGGGAAGAAACGACAGAATTTACCAACTTCGTGGTTAATTTTTATTCATCTTTCCACTGCCCCTTTCGTATGGCCCCATAAACGGAGAAATGGTAACATCAATCCAGTAATATTAACTTCCAGTAGCAGTCATCAAAACCTAAATCTGAATCCCGAAACTCAATGCAGCTTGAATAAGTGCCAACACGAGTTAATAAACTTATTTTTAGTAGAACACGTGGAATTAAGGTGGTTAAGTAAAATTAATACATAAAAACAAAGTTATTCCCTTTTCAGCTCTTATGCTTAAAAAGAAGTTACAGTTCATCTTTAATTTTTTAACATAGAGCAGTTTATGTAAATTTATGGAAACTAGGTACACTTTTTGCAGGCCGCCTACACGCGAAAACGTAGACTAAAACCATCAGACTGATCGCCTGAATCTTAATGGATCTTGGGACCCGTCTTTAGTAAAATAAGGGTACATAGAAATGAAGTCTGACATATTATTACGCCTTGAAATGTGCCTTCAAGAGGCGATTATTAAACCAATTGCTCAATGATTTTCGAAGTGACGTCTGGTAGGTCGATTCTTTCTCTGTTAAAGTTGGCGTTAAGTTAAAAATACACTCAGGAGTCATTGATTATCAACGGTCAGTAAAATGGTAGAATTTCAGGAAGCGCCGTGGAATGTAAGCTATGTTACTGTTTGCAGTGACGTGGTCGCTTACGTCCACTTTGGAATCACGTGGCTAGGCAACTAATAATAATAATAATAATAATAATAATAATAATAATAATAATAATAATAATAATAATAATTTTAAAAAATACAAAGCCGGCAGGAGCGAGAGACCAAGGGTCATTTCTTGTGAAAATAGCATTTTTATGACAGTCTACTTTATCTGGTTGCTAATGGAGCGATGAAGTTTCCACAGATTTAACATGATTTGCATACAGCAAATGAATTCATTAAATGCACAATTTTTCAAGTCGATGCCTCGGAGAACTCAGCTTTTTAAATCTTTTTTTTCTTTTTGACGAAAGAATAAGTTGCTCAAATATGTCGATGCACAACCGATCCAACGCCATACAAGCCCTATGCACAACTATGGCGCAGACAAACTCGCCTTTTTTGACAGGAGAGCTCTGGTGTCGTCCGTACGTATTTAAAAGTCACAAAAACTAAATTAATGAAATCTCCTTTAGCACGACACAAATGGATAGTTATATATATATAAAGGTGTTCTTAGGTGCGCAGTAAATTCATTGACAGAATGGCGCACTTCATTTAAAAAGGGTTAATAACATGTCGTCAATCAACCGATTCAAGAAAAAAGCAGCCAATCCAATAAAGGAAGTGACGCCATTCTCCCGAGATATTGCGGTATGGCTGCGGTATCTGGTCAGGTGGCTGTTTGGAGAAATCTGTTTAACAAAGAAGGAAATTTTAGAAGCCGAAGTAGAGCCGACAAAGGAAGAAGTCCGTTCGAAATTCGAAGAATCCGGTCTTGGTCACGCACCACACGTGACTAAGTGTGGAGAGAACTCGTACATGGCGTTAGAAAGATTTTTAAAAAAGGCAGCAGAATGTGTACAGATCGTTTTTAAATTAACATCCGAGCTCAGAACCGTCGAAAGTTTCGTGATTGTAAGCACAAATAGCTCGTGAAACTCCCTCCGTTATAGAAGTTATCGTCTCGATGACTAATGACACAGCTTCTTCGTTTTTCGCGATTTTAACTGGACACATTTGAGATAATCGGCCTTTAAGCTGTCGTTGCCCCGTTGATTAGAACCGATTGTCGCTCGCCCACTCGGCGGAGACGGGGGAAGAATTGACAGACAGAAGTGGGAGAAAGCGAATTCGAGCTTCATCCGGCGATCTCGGCCACAGGTCAGTCGCCTGCTGAACTGCTGACGCGAAGCTAAGTAAACCGAGAAGAATTTAATCGAAAGTCAGAGGGCGAAAAAATAAATTTCAAAATCTACAAAACTTTTCCTCCTGAACTTTCGTGAGTGGGAATCAACCGTGGGTGGGTGGAGATGTACGCAGGCAGAGGCGTTTTGTCAGCCCACCTACAGACAGAACAGAAAGATTTCACATTACATTTAAAATGGTATAATTTTATTAGCAGCTCACCACACACACTTACTTAGCATTACAGGTCGAGAATCCCTTATCCGAAATCCTTGGGGCCCGAATGTGTTTCGGGTTTTGGAATATAGATATAGCGGCATAATTTGGCAGATAACCCACTGGGGACTGGGCACACGTTCATCTACAACATTATAACCATACATGGATACATAGACCCTCCAGGTAGTTTTATACAACATTTTAAAATCATTTTGTGCATGAAACCGTAAGAAAAAGATGTACATTTAACCATCAGAGAGGTAAGCTATCACTACGGCAGGCCTGCCGGTACCGTAGGGGTATTTACAGGCCTTTTCGACATTTACGGTGAGTAATCGTCGCCTGGGAACCTTCTGGAATTTCCCACCAATTACAAGACACAAGCATTAGGGTCATAACTATTATAATAACATGCTCATTATTATTATTATTATTATTATTATTATTAGTATTATTATTATTATTATTATATTATTATTATTATTATTATTATTATTATTATTATTATTATTATTATTATTATATTATTATTATTATTATTATTATTATTATTATCATCATCATCGTCGTCGTTGTTGTTGAAGGTAGTAACAATATAACACATTTTTATTAACTTCTATACGAAGCATATTTTTCAGAAATTACCAAGTTTAGATGTAACTGTGATGATTTCTTGATACAAACATCTTCATCAGCCCCCATCATTATAACTGATTTATCCGTAGCAATTATAAGCTGTTTAGTGCTGATAGATTTTGCAGATTTAAACAATCAAATTTGTTTTTATTACTCTATGAAGAAGTTTGTCAGTTTAGATATCTGAATAAAAATCTCAAAGATGAGAGAGAGAGAGAGAGAGAGAGAGAGAGAGAGAGAGAGAGAGAGAGAGAGAGAGAGAGAGAGATGACGTCAGTACAGAGAGAGTTGACGTCATTACAGAGAGAGATGACGTCAGTAGAGGTAGAGGTAGAGAGAGAGTTGACGTCAGTACAGAGAGAGATGACGTCAGTACAGAGAGAGAGAGAGAGAGTAACCATATCCTAAAACCTCAAACAAAACAATCAGCACGATCAATTTTCATTAATTATCCAGTACTAAACAAATCGTATAAAAATCTAAACAAATAAATGAATAAAGGAATAAATAATTAAATATTGCAAACATCTATTATTATTTATTAGGATACAGCAGACAGTGATTGATATCTTTTTTTTTTTGACAGGACAGCAGATGATGAAATATTTATCATCTTTCTTGTGGCTCGACTGATGAAAATGGAAAAATGCAAATGAAGAAAGTACGGCCAATAACAGAATTATCTACTTTATTCATCTATTTATTTTTCTGACTCTGCAGGAAGAATTTAATTTGTACATGGTTCAGTCGGTAAACGTCTCGCCTGGCCTTCTGGACGCATTGCTGAAGAAAATGTGCTCATCGGTTTGTAACAGAGCTCATTAATCGGATCCATTCTTAGTTGAAGAAAAATTCATCATAGGAAGAGCAAATAAACTCTTAGAGTGTAGCGACACCTACATAATAAATTGTGTAATTGATGGTAGATAATCCTCGACTTTTGTCAAATGTTACAGGCAGAGTATTTTCTATTGAGGTAAAAAAAAAAAATAGTCACTTGAATTTCACAGCTTATATGTAATTTGTATATTTATGATAGCTTACCTTTAAAGCCACCACTTTTCTGTTTTCTTGCTGTATCAGCAGCCATTTTTAAGGACATGTCTGCTTCCGGAAAATGTTACGTAAAAGGAAAAAGAATGGGAACAGAATTTTCTTTTGAATATTTCTGCTGCCAAGATTTCGAAAGCTGAACAGTTCTTCCGAAACAAAGTTTACCAAAAAATAGAGCACTGATGGTTTTACAATGCAAATAAAATTCAGGTTCTAATATTATAAACTCTACCTTTTCTTGCTGTATTTCTTCTTTCCATTCATGTGACATTATTTAGATATATTTACCTAGTCCACACCATGTTTTGACGAAACACTATGATGTAGATGTATTCATCCAGTCCCCATTAACTATTGATGTAACACTGTAAGGATATTTATCGAGTCCCCGCTAAGTTTTGACATAACACTATATAAGGATATTTATCGAGTCCCCGCTAAGTTTTGACATAACACTATATAAGGATATTTATCGAGTCCCCGCTAAGTTTTGACATAACACTATATAAGGATATTTATCGAGTCCCCGCTAAGTTTTGAAATAACACTATATAAGGATATTTATCGAGTCTCCGCTAAGTTTTGACATAACACTATATAAGGATATTTATCGAGTCTCCGCTAAGTTTTGACATAACACTATATAAGGATATTTATCGAGTCTCCGCTAAGTTTTGACATAACACTATATAAGGATATTTATCGAGTCTCCGCTAAGTTTTGACATAACACTATATAAGGATATTTATCTAGTCTCCGCTAAGTTTTGACATAACACTATATAAGGATATTTATCGAGTCTCCGCTAAGTTTTGACATAACACTATATAAGGATATTTATCGAGTCTCCGCTAAGTTTTGACATAACACTATATAAGGATATTTGTCGAGTCTCCGCTAAGTTTTGACATAACACTATATAAGGATATTTATCGAGTCTCCGCTAAGTTTTGACATAACACTATATAAGGATATTTATCTAGTCTCCGCTAAGTTTTGACATAACACTATATAAAGATATTTATCGAGTCTCCGCTAAGTTTTGACATAACACTATATAAGGATATTTATCGAGTCTCCGCTAAGTTTTGACATAACACTATATAAGGATATTTATCGAGTCTCCGCTAAGTTTTGACATAACACTATATAAGGATATTTATCGAGTCTCCGCTAAGTTTTGACATAACACTATATAAAGATATTTATCGAGTCCCCGCTAAGTTTTGACATAACACTATATAAGGATATTTATCGAGTCTCCGCTAAGTTTTGACATAACACTATATAAGGATATTTATCGAGTCTCCGCTAAGTTTTGACATAACACTATATAAGGATATTTATCGAGTCTCCGCTAAGTTTTGACATAACACTATATTAGGATATTTATCGAGTCTCCGCTAAGTTTTGACGTAACACTATATAAGGATATTTATCGAGTCCCCGCAGGTGGAAATAAGGCCTCAATTATAAACAGCTGAGGCGGCCGGTCGTGGAACCGACCCAGCTCCCACCACACACTTGCAACTTCACACACACACACCCAAACAACTGCACCACACGCCCCCCCCAAGTTTTGACCTGACACTACGTAAAGGATGTTTAAGAAAATAAAATATGTTTATTTTTTAAAAAAAAAACGTTGTTTCTTACCCTTTAATTGTTTCGGAGTTGATAATTTTGTGAGGTGAATATTATAGTAAATGACTTTGGGCTGAAGAAAAGTAACTTTTCCACATGTATGCGCTTGCTCACTAATCTTCTCTTTCACGGCCCCACAACGATAATTCCTTGTTTTGACGACGGCTGAAAGGCTAAGATTTAAGTTGTCTTGCCTACGTTAGCCGATTTCTCGAATGGGAAGCAGAGTTTACGTTTCCCGTCTGGGTGTTTGTCATGGCGAGACATCGCAGCTTCCCGGTGACCGGCCAAAGCTAAAAGAAAACAACAACAGTAAAAGACACCGGATATTCTTCAAACTGTAAACAGAGCAAAACAAATTCTCCCTAGAAACGTAAACACGTTTTATATTTGGTTGATTGCGCTTGGAAACATTGCATGGTTTGGAAACGGCAATGAAGCCGTTTCCGAAACATTTAATTCCCAGACAGTTGGAACGCTGAGTAATGGCGATACACGGTGCTGAGTTACCGACGGTTTACTTCTCTAATTAGAACTAAGACGGATGCTGGTTTAAACAGAAGGTAAATAAACAGAACAGCCGGCACTCGTCACCTTGAGAATAGTCTCAGTAGTGTATTTTCAGATGATAAATAGTAACTGTTGGGAAATCTTGCAAATGGTTCCACTGAGTATCGTAGGTTTGCTGACAAAACACGTCAGCTATAATTACTGTTGATTAAGGAAACTATCGGCTGGTTGGACCAGGGTTAAGCAGTACCTGGGTGTAGGCTAGCAAACCGTCTTGTCAATGCCGGGTGGAGATGGTCTTCCAAATGTTTGACTAGACACCCAAAGAATCTGTCGTCTAATGGCCAGCCCTATCTAAATTATTCTAGAAGAATGACAGAAATCTAATTGTTGCTCTGGCCTGCTTCTTTTAGCAGGGATCTGGTACCGGAACCGAAGAAAGGGAGTCTGGATTAAGACGGGAAATCCTTTCTCTTTCTTCGTTCACGTTTACAGAACGCGATAAAGACGCAACTGTGATGGAGAAAGGATATCTCGGAGCTGGAATCTCGTCTGATGCTTTTAATTTGAAGGAGAGAAGGAAAAAAAGATTTGATAAACGACAGTCCAAGAACAACAACAAAAGCGAAAACTGCCGATGACGTTTGATTACCTCCCCCTTCTATCGCCATTCTTTTTTTAATTGAGAAAGAAACGAACAATGTCCGCAAATAATATATCACGTTGGAATTTAGAACTGGAAGGGAAATACTCCGCGGTCCAAGACGCGGCGAATAAACAAGGACATAAATCTTTCTATCTTGGGGCTGTTTTTGTTCCGTGACCAGACTTCAAATCTTCAAATGGCAACCCGCATCCGGGTTCTAAATAAGCAATCCGAACACATTCTCGCGCTTGTCACATCCAGCAGGAGGGACACCCGCCGCACCGTGCTCCCGTTAATAGACTGAACAGATTCAGTAGAGATTCCGCTACTTCCGGTCCTCTCGATCTCTGTTGAGCGTAGAAAAACGCGTCGCCTCCACACGGCAATGACTGTCCCGCAAGCGCGTGCTGCGCTGCGCTGATTCAGTCGGCAGAATAAATTCCTAACACCAAAGGCCGACAACCTGCAAATGTCCGATAGCATCTGTGGCGCGGGATCTCTCCCACACTCACGCAGATACTGAGTGGTGCTATGACGAGACCTTATCCAGATTCACACCCAAAGTTGAATTGGTGTACACCTTTACACTAAAACCAATACCTGACTGTTTGGAGAACACACACACACACACATTGGTCAAGGCTCGTTGCCCCCGGTATTTTGCCCCAACAAATTTTGAGTGACAGCAACAACTTGTTAATTATTCCTTCTTTTATTATCCATATATAGCTAATATGTATGTCAAGTAAGGTAAGAACAATTGTTGAGGTATAATATGCCTACACTAAAAAACAAACACAACTGACAGTATATTATTTACTGATTTTCGATGAATATTCTAGTAATCGCATAACTTTAGAATGAGATACCGTGGGCGATACGTCGCAGATAATCCATTATATGTCTGTTCTCATATGTTCCAACAATGGTTCTGATGAATTGCCTACGTTTTGTTGTAGGTGAATGACCAGCATTCCCGGTTAGGGCCTCTTCTCTTCTTAACACATCAAAGAATTTCCCCAGGTGAGCAGCAACGTTTGTTTGGAATCCCTGATGCCAACCCTCAACGTGATTGTTCGTGCGTGAAAAATCTCTTTCAGTTCTGTCATGATGTTCCAAAGAGAGAATGGAAACCTTGGCTGTTGTCGATGGCGACGAAGACCACGACCGTGCTCACGGCCTATGAATGTTCCCTCAAAGTAGTCACAAATTACCATGGCCTTTTCTGGTAGCACTTCCTAAAAGCATCAATGACCATTTCCCTTGGAACGAAGGCGACCGTTGGTAGCATGCGAACTGACAGCGAAAAGCCATCATCTTCTGTGTACAACCGTTGTAGACCAGCTTCCTGGACTTTGCAGTCCACACACTGGGAGAGGTGATAGAAACATCCTTTCTTGGTTGCATCTGGAAAGACGGTGTATGTAGCATTGACAGCAGCGGATTAAAAGGCAGTCATTATCGAACTGGAATTGAGTTGTAGTTTATATTTGTTATTTTTGTCATTATTATTGTATTTCCAGAAGCATATGATACATAGGAGACTGGCTACTCCGATATGACAGCAGGAAGGAAAGCAACAGTGGAATTGATCACGAAGACAACTTCTGAAGCTATTATCAGAGTCGGTTCTGACCTGGGTTACTCGCACATACAGGCGACAACTGATATACTTAGTTAAAGACTATCGTAAGTCAGGGTCCGATTGATTAATGTTATGGTATCATTAGAATAGCAAAAGACAATGGTCACCCTGTACCGTTCAAGTATGATTAGTTCAGCGAGGGTGGTGGAAATAGGATGAGAGTTCCCACTCACGACGGATGTAGAAAGTTAGGGTATGAAAATAGGGGCAACAATCCTGGGAGGAGGGGGGAGGGGGACGAAATACCTGGGGCACCGGACCTGATCCAACGAACATTTGAGAAACGTGCGCACGCACACACACACGCACGTGTGTCAAAGTAACGTATCAGTCCGCGCACTGGTCTCTAGGTTTCCACGAACTTGAGGTCCGCGCCACCGCCAGCCCGAGCCACCCGGCCAACTGGCACGCCCCCTTCACCGGTGAATGCCGAATTGAACTGTCCACACCGTAATAAACTGACAGCTACAAAAAAAAATCAAAAACAAGTAAACTTTAAAATATGGGAGTCAGCCTTTTCTGTCACTGAAGTGTATAATTGATAGGAGCTTGACCCCGGTCTGTGGGAAATGGGGAAAAACAAGGATTAGGCAGAGATTCGTTGAAATTCTAGTGAATAAGTAATCACCTGTTCGGCACTGCTTGACCTTTACACGTGGAAATGAACTAAATGCACGTTCTTCCTCCTTGTTGTTTCCACGGTTCTGTGTCTCCCGGAACTGACGGCGTGAATCGGGCTCTTGTTCGAATGGATCTCATATCCAAATCTTCTGATGGATTAGAAGTGAAGCGTTCAACTAAAATAAGGCAGATCATTAAATGGACTAGGTGTAAAATAAATTCAAGCTTCTGTAATAATAATAATAATAATAATAATAATAATAATAATAATAATAATAATAATAATAATATAATAATAATAATAATAATAACCAGTTCTTTCATCCATGGAAATTATCATCTATTGAAGATGCTTATGTGGATTTTAAGATAATTATTGCAATCTTTTGAATTGTAATGTTCAGCCAACTTAGCCAATTTCCGAACCATAGTTAGGGAAAATACCTTTCTGATTAAAGGTTTCTGTTTTGCTAGGAGAGACGCTACGTCATTGGCCGATCTCTTTAAACACGTGATTCGGACCAGTTTCCAGTCAACGCTGTTCCATATAGCGAATACACTCGCGCATCGAAATAGTTCCCTCACGCCGTAATGCAGAGACTGTGTCCAAAGAACGTTCTCTCTTTATTAGCTTTTGATTTCACAAAGAATATAGCAACGAAACTTTGGCGGTGGAAACACCCACCAATCGATAGTTTGACAGGTGGCGAACTAATTCGCCCAAAACCTGGCTATCGATCTCCGGCAGCGCATTGATGGCTTTGCGGACTTTTTCTACCGGTTATTTCCATCTCCCTCCGAGCGCCTTGATTACCCGAGGATTGCAGCACCATGGCGAACTAGTGATTAATACTCTAAAACATAGTTTTTCTTCGTAAACAAATAATTAGCTTCCTGATAACTAAAATGCCGTTGTAAATTATTAATGTGAAGAATTTTTTAAAAGGTAAGCACCGAGTCCAGCGTTTTTAGCAAATGCCGTGATCCTGTAGTTTAGAGAGATTTGAAATGTACAGACCATTCACCAGGAAGACTTTTATCGTTAAAAAACCGTCGTTTTCACTCCATAAATCACTTCCCCATGTAATTTCCTCGTCCAAACCATCCTATTATATTTTTTCTTTTCCCACCCCCTGTTTTTATTAATGAGCAAGCGCATGTTAATGACCGTCTAAGTACACACTTCTATTGATTTCTGGTAGTTTACATAAATGTTCTTTTTAATACGTTATACAAAATAGTAAAATCGTTGTTTTGTTGTTGGTGCTGAAAGACGAGAGACTGATGAAATAGAGCGGGGGTCTGTAATCTCGTTTTATCCAGCTGTACACAGACGCACACTCCCTTCACCCGTTTATAAAACCAGACACAAAGTAAAAGAAGCTAAAGCTCTCGCGGCTTCTGTGATGTCATCCGGGGATTTTAGGCCATTGTCCATCTAGAGGAGAGAGTGGTACAGATCACTCGAGCTCTTGGGAACAGTGAACTCTGGGCGATTTTGGGCCGCCACCAGCGAAGTGTCGCAAATCTCACGGAAGAAAAACCGCAAGAGAGACCGAAACGAAACGGAACAAAAACGTGGTTAAAGATTAAAGAAACCGAGGTAGCGACTTCACGCTGTTGCTAGATGCTGACGAAAGAAAAAAAGGGAAGTTCTACTCTCCGGTCAAAACAGCCGTCGGCCAAGATTGGTCTTTAGCTGGGGAAGCGATCGCTCTAACATGGGCCCCAACCTTGGCCGCCTCGGCCTTTCAGGCCTTAACGGGAGCTCGCTCCACACCGGGCTTCGGCCACCACCCTCCACTCCCTTCTCCTCGGGGAGATACACGCGCGCACACGAACTTTCGCACGCACCACAAAAAGATTTTTAAAAAAGATGGGATCTCGTACGACGGCGTGTATTGTTGTTGTTATTTCTTGCCGCTCCATCTGCGTTACGAACTGACCGGCATTCGGTGCCTCTTTGTCTCCACCCCAGTCAACTTCCTTCTGCCTTGTAATAAGCGAACTAAGACCTAATGCAGGTACGGCGCTTCCTCGAAATCGAAGGTGAGGTCTCACGAGGAAGCTGAAGACGGTGCCGATTGTTTATGCACAGAAGAAAGGCGTCGGGAACCGGTTTCCAGATGGCTTAAAAGGTCTATTCCCCGAGCGCGCGATTTTACCGGTTCTCCTCCTCCAGGCGAGATCTAAAATGCGGATCTACTGCGAACCGATCCCGCCTCTTTATCCTATCTTTTCTAAAAAAAAAACAACAACAAAGCTGCTGCCACTCGACGCAAAAGCGGCCGAGGGAGAGACGTGTTTGTCGACGAGCATAAAAATAACCAACCATCCGACGGATTCTATGAGGCGACTGTGGGTATTTTCAATCAGAAGCAAAAGGCATCGCACCGTGCATTAGTTTATTAAGGTTAACAATTATTTCGTTTTAGAATTTATTTTACCTGTACACGCTCCGATGCCCTCCAGCCGTCTTCCAGTGACTCGCTCCCCGACGAACTGGAATCGCCTTTGGAGCTGTGCACCCGTTCCCTCATTTAAACGGACCCCGCGGTCCGAGGAGTGTTAATGGAAATAATTCCAACGGTCACTCGAGCGGGCAGGGGATGAGGAATGTTCAGCAAGAACAGTCAATTAATCATTATTATCAACCGCCTCCTTTTACTGTAAACCCGAAGTTGTTCTAAGTATTCGCGTGAATAACACAAGTTAAAGTTCTGGAAGCATCATGAGGTGCATTGACTGCCGTTCTTGTGGAAGATGGACACTTCGTAATAAATGTTTAATACTATTCAAAGTTTTAAATAAGTAATATTTACAGTACTGTGAGTATTAAGGATTTTATTATACAAAACTTACCTAAAAATACAAACCTAAAAGAACATCCATAGTAAATATCGTCAGTCAAAAAGGAGGGGTGTATCAGCCCTTGAAGACCGATCGAGTTACCTGACTACGGCTGGGGCGGTCAAGGTAACAGCCATTAAAAAGTCACTCTCGGTACCTCTACCATATTTATCAGGAAAAAAGCAACTTTACTAGAACTCTTCCTTTGTTAGATGTGAGGGGAAACCGGAGTGTTCGGAGAAAAGTTACGAGGCCGGCCGTCGAAGAAGAGCGAGATGAAATCGTGCCGGAGGAATATTCCGCCGAGCCGAAACGGTTTCGACCGACTGGGATTCGATGTTGTGGGGGGGTCCTCGATCATGGGGCAGTCAAGCACTAGGCACCAGACCGTCCGTACGGAAATAATGAGATACCAGAAAGTAGCTAGGCGGAAACAGTAATGATACCGAAAAAAAAAAAAGTTATTCTGAGAATGAACTCTACTTTACGCAAAATGTTGTAGTTCGCTAGAATACGTATTAATGATGTGAGATTGCCAGTTATTATTTTGGCTGCCATTTACCATTTTCTGTACTTGCTATAAATCTAAAGATCCTCAATGATATTAATGTTGGGACCTTGCGCGGGTCCAGTCAAGTTTCCAGCACTCCATCTCCGACCAGATTGCGATCAGTTTGCCCATTCCCCGAGTTTCGCGATCATATCGTTAGATATTTAGCATCCCTTTAAGGATTGACTTCCTCTCTGTCTTCCTTATTGCCAATGGCTCCCCACTTTTTGGATAATCCACTTAAATCCTTACAACATTTGGCAGATGTTCAAGTTTAGCTGCTAGGTGTCTCGGGCTAAAAGTGGTCCTGCGTCAGCGCCCCAGAGGGCTACCACTGGCGTCTTTTCACACATTCGAATTTGTTTACAAACAAACTCTGTTACGCGCATGCGCTGTGTGAATAAAACGACATGGACTGAGTCGATTTCGTCAGCCGAGGTCGTACACCTTGCACTACCCAATAAATAAGGCATAACTATGTATAAATCCACAATAGCTCTCCTACTGCCCTGGTTTTACTTATTACACTTCCCGAGGCTGTAAGCGAAGTTTTAATAAGCTAAATATCATCTCAGACTTGTTCTTGCTCAACCGAACTGTAGGTCGACCATCTCGACCGAATCAGCGACAGCTCAAGAGATGGGCTTCAGTTGTTCGTCATAAATCGGTTTGTCAGCTCATCAGTAAGGAAATTACGTCTTACATAATAAAGTACATGGTGACTTTGTATAATGTTATATGGATTTATAATCTATATATTAATCCACACGTTTTCCAATCTGTACAATAATGGCCATGAATTTCACTTTGTCCTACTGGGCCCCCAGTATTTCGTTCTTGCACCAGGGCTCCAAAGTTCTTGGCGCCAGTCCTGAAGTTAAAATATTCATTTTGTACATTGATCACAACTTCTTTCTCTTCTGGGAGGTGTGTGCGCATCTCCATCACTGCCACTGAAGAAAACTCAATTACTTTACTTCTATTGTGATATGATTGTGTAGGATTTTCTTATTGCACGTGACCAACCAATCCATTTTCATACATTTCAGACTACTCATTCTATATTATTGGCGAGTTTTTGCATCTGAGTTTTCTACTGTTTCCCTATTTAAATCCCAGTAATAAATAAAATTTTATTGATTTGTGTAACCGCTGATACACAGAATTAACTAATTATATATCAGTGATTTAAAGGATAAGTCAGGTTTTAGTAAAAAAACACAAATATATTTTGAATACGAAGCCACATATGCATACCTTTGTTATGAATGTTACTGCATCCGGATTTTCTATAAATATGGAATGTGAATCTCGAGTGCGTTTCAGGGTAATGGTGCACTTTTAGTTCGATACAGATAATTAAAGTTCGTCTTGATTTTCATATGGCCTCTGGACTAAATGTCTTAATGTAGCGATTTCTTGTGGAGATCAAAGAAACAAGGCGGCAGACGTCAGGATATATTTATATTAGCATGGAAAGATTAAGGGAGCCACCCACCACTCGAGTTCCCTTTATCCTTAGTCTGTTCTAGATCATGGATGGTGATTCAGGACCGTCGACTTCCGAATCGGGGATGGCAAGTGATGAAGAGGTACAAGCAATATCATGCTGAACGTTTCTCTAATTGTTAAATTAATGATACAAAGTTTATTTATTAAGATTGAAAACGCATAAATCTTGAAATATGAAAATATTTATTATAGTTAGCTACAGGTAAATAAAAATAAAATTAGTAATTCTTTTATCTGGCTTATTAATTAAGAGAAAATAAACTAATTAATTGCGATAAGAGTATGTTTAGCAACGATACCTTTCCTGGGTACTATGTGTTTTTATCTCGTTTAGCGCTAGATATAGATATGACGTCCAAAACACAGTATATATTAACTTTATTTTTTGCCGAGTGGGAAAATACGTTCACGAGCCCCACACACTCACTTCGAGGCCCTTGATATTGCCTTGTGAACCGTAACTTTCATTCTACCCAGTAATGTCACAAATTATTTCCTACTTTTGACTTGAAGAGCTTCAGTTGTTTGACATTCTCAGTTTCCAGTAGCTTTCTTTTATCCGTGTGACTAAATACTGATACTATAATACCAATAACGCGTCCAAAAAGTACAAAAATAACTTATCCCTGTTTGCTTGGGCCCATTGCGAGACCAGACAATGGCTAGAAGACATAAAACAAAGAAACAAAGTATACTTTATATTTCACAAAGCATGCTTTTCACACCTAATAAAATGTCTTTAGTATAATACGTCAGTAAATCTGATTAACAGTCTATATTTATTAGTAAATTTCGGTAACTGCGATTTATTTACCTGCCTCTAATCCCAGGAAATGTGGCGTTTCTTTTAGTTTTTGAAACTTGCGTTGTTTGGTCATCTGGGATCATTTCTAGGACTGATGTTCCCGGGAGGAAGATCACGACCAAAAGAGAACTTCTTGTAATTTGAAACTTAACAGAACTTCATACTTCATACAGAAATCCATTTATTGTCAGTGAAAAACAGAAGTTAGGCGAGAATAACTTTCTCCTATCTTTTCAGCCACTGAACTTCAATTTGCTCAGAGTCCATTTTGTATGCTTCTGGTGGCATCTAAGGACAAAAATATTATTTTATGCAACCATAGGTGGGAGAAAATACCATAAAAAAGCGAGTTCAGGTCTGTTTTGAAGACTTCTCGATCTCAACGAGAATGCGTTATTACAAGAGGAATTATTCAGAAAATGAATACTGACTCTTGTCAAAAGCAACTTCTCTTCGGAGATAAAAACTTAATTCCTGGCTTAGAACTGCGCTCACTTTTATGACACATGAAAAGGTTAAAGATTCCTGTGAAGCTGTTGAATGTCAGAGCCATTTATCGAGGAAAAAATCGCTTTTTTTTTCCTTAGTTAAATAAAATGTTCGGTAGAGAATACGATTAGTTTTGCGACCTGAAGCAGAACGATCTTTTGAAAAGTGTATAAACGACAAAAGGACGGCGGAGGGTTAAAACTAAGAAATGTTGCAAAGGGAAAGTAGAAATGAAACCAGAACAAAGTAGGCAGAGATCTTGAAAAGTACAAAGAATTTGCTCCATTCGTTTTTCCCTAGTAAATTATTTTTTTTAATTCTAAAGCAGATAGAGAGAAAAAAAACTGTTTCTGGTTTTACAGCGAAACATTGCAACTGTTTTTGGTTCTTTTAATGAAATCTAAATAAAATATAATCCATTTGACGGTTCCTTATTTTCCTGTTAAATATGTATATTTTTAGAATAAATTATAGAGAACTGGACTTTAGTCGGTTATCTGTTTTCTCGTTTACCATTTTTATAATTAAAACATGTATTGTTTTTTTTAATGTACAGGTAAAAACAAATTTATTTCTAATGACTCTGCGATTGAGCACAATAGATTCGTACGTCACCGATGAACTGAGTCCGCCATGTTTGTTTCGAAGATGCGAGATGTAAGGAATCGAAATGGCTGAAACGAAACTGCAGCAAAAAAGACAGGAAGAAAGCGTATGACGCATTTTATATATGTCGTCTACCTGTTTATAAAACGATGAGAGCGAATTACGAAAATAAACTAAAATCATCTGCTCCATTTTTACCTTATCTCCGTTTCCATCCGGCACTATCACATAAGCAACTCCACCAAACCAAAATCCGTCTTGTACTGCTCTATATATGCATGAATATATAGAGTATTGGAAATAACTATGGAAACACACGCAGGATGTGCACAAATAATAAATAAGTAATCACAGCTGAGACATACATGATACATACACAGGTATTATTACAAAAAGTATACAAATTCAAAATGTATACGTTGTACAGTGCATTAGGAATTTTGTATGCGAGCCCCGTACATTATAAAGACTTGACACCTTGTCTTCACGCTCCCATACAGGTTATCGACGTATGACTGTGGAACGGTGGTTCCAAATATCCTGTAGCACTGTCCCCAATTCATCCAAGGCGATGGCTGCAATTTGACCTTCCCAGTAACCAGGTAACCCCGCACAGCTTCATTGATGCTCATGTCAGGACTCGGGGTGGGGGGCAGGGCATCTTTGTGAGGAAGTTCCGCTGAATGCTTGGGATTATTATCGCGTTTGAAGATGACCCCGTCCAATGAGATGTTTTCCTGATCGAAAGCCATGATAGAGGAGAAATCCTGCCCGTACCTGTCAACAGTCAGTCAGCACACCTTCGATTCTGTGCAAATCCCCGACGCTCTCGGCTCATATCCTTTTCGACCCCTGCACTGATCCATCGCCAAGCTTCACCGTACACTACTGACTGCTGCTATGCTGCCTCCAGGTCGGAACAAACTGCTGTGGACTTATCTGTAAAAACCATCTTTTTTCTAAATTTGGACATCTCGCTATTTTATTTCTGCTTCCCATTTCGGCCCTGAATTTCTGTTTCCGCTATTCAGCAAAGGTTTCCGGCAAGCTACATGAGACCACTTCCACGTTGATGTGAATCCTATTGTTTTGAAAGAACCTTAAGGTCCATACTTGCAGCAGCTGGATCATTTGCAAGATCTCTCCTGGCTCAGTCTTGCATACAGCCTTTTCCGATTGATGAAATCGGGCTGCAACCTACTCCATGGAGCAGCCTTCACCAGAAAAGTCTTTGATTTATATACAATTTCCATGTGATATTTATTTCGCAAGGGTCTTAGTATTCGCTACACATTCAGCATATTAAAATGACATCACCTCCTACAGTGTTCCTGCAGGTGTGATGCTTTCTTGGCAACCAATCAGTATCAACACGTGACTTTACTAAGGAGCATTTCATCTCTACATATGAGATCCAATTCTATAACGTGATATTTGCTTCTTTTTTTTTTGTGACCATAATTATTCCGAATGCTGTATATCCACCCTGAGTCCTGAGGTAATGTGGCCAATGTTTAATGCACCGAATAGAATAAGTATTTCGGGTGATTTAATTTGAAATATGGCAAGATAAGATCTTCACTGATTCTCTTTGATGATTTTCCATCAGCCCATTTATCTCAAACTTTTCACTTAGGCGCTCCGCTGTAATGTTGATAGTTCAAATCGACATAAAACGTTTGTCCCATAACCTATCTCGTAAAATGCTGATGACAGGTGTTTTACGTACTGCACAGTTATATATATGTGTGTGTGTGTGTGTTATATAGCGGCTTCATTTCTAACAATACTAAATTTATCCAGATTTTTGTATGGGTTCGTGCTTCACAGCTATTTACCATCTGGAACCAGATATAAGCCTTGCAGACTGTCGTAAAGCATGTACTGCAAGAAGTGCCTGTAACTCCGGGAGTAATCTTCGTTTGCTTCCTCAGTAATTCTAAAACACTGTCAATGTTTTTCAAACCTTCGCCATCTATAGTTTAATCCCGGAGTATCGAGATGTCTTGTTATGAAAAGGTAACAGAGTGTTAAAAGTTGTCGCAGTCATCTTCGTATTTAAGGTGATTTTCTTGATTCAATTTAACTTATTTTATAGTGAAAAAATTCAGGATTCAGAGGTTCATATAATATTATCATCAGTATATAAAGCTATGTTAGCATTATGTATAAGCTGTGTGATACTATTGATGTAAATATTAAAGAGAACAGGGCTCAAGACAGCTCTCTTTGGTAGACCTTGACACATGATATAATACGATGAGGTGCATCCATCTGTTTCCACAACTGCATATCTGTCAACAATGAAATATTTAATCTATTTGATTACTCTATTGATACTTCTAACTTAATAAGTTAGTAAAAAGACCGAACTTTCATACTTTGTCATTTGCTGATTGTAGACCAATGAATATTGCCAATATATTATCTTTCCTCTGGAACATATCATACGCAGACTTGTGTAAACCACACCAGATGATCAGATTTCTATCTAGCTGTTCTGAATCTTGCCTATTCTGTTGTAGGAATATTGTGGAATTCTGGCCATCAAGTCAAATGTTGTTTACAGTTCGTTCCATTAACTTAAGCTAAACAGCTTGTGAGGGAAATTGGTCTATAGCTATCTGCTTTTTTATTGGACTTCCCATTCTTGAGAATTGGAATACTAATAGCGTTTCTCCAAACATTAGGTGTTTTACATTCATGCCATAATCTAATAAAAACTGAAGTGCAAGTTTCTTCTATACTTTTGGAAAATTTAGACTCATTTTATTTGCGATTTCATCAAGTCCTAGACCTTGTTATATTTGGCCGTCTATGTTTCGTATCTTGAAGCCAGTAACACAGATACATCTTATTCAGAGTTACATACCGTCTTATTTCTACTATTTTCGTGAACAGCGTCCGGAGAATTTAGTTCGTCAGTAGCATATTTATCATTGCAGCCCTGACTCGACGGTTTCGAGCTCGGACCCTGTTTAACCGCGTGGTGCGGAGTTTTAGTTTCTAAGAGTCGCCGCAGATCTTGTAGCCGTCAGAGACCAGTTACAAAGACGCGGGTGATGTCTCAATTCCGGATACTGCGCACTAGTCCAGAAGAGGAGACACTTGGACCTGTTCTCGTTTCGCTCCACAAAAAAAAAAACCCGGAAAATATTGGAATTTTATTTAGATTTCATCCCTGACAATAAGAACGACTGCCCACAAATTTTCGGGATTTAAAGCGGCTGAAGATACGACGTGAATTTCGTTCACCCAGCACAAACTCACGAGACACAAGTAGAATATCAGAAACCTTCACCAGCAGACCGAAGGATAATTTTTTTTTGGCATTTTGCTTCCGTTCTACTTTTGACCTTTCCTTAGCGTTGCATTGTGGGAAAATCTTTCCAAATTATCGGTAGATAGAATCTAGATTCAGACTACACACGCGGCAGTTTGGAGAACTAACCCCTTTGCTGTTGATCTATCGAGTGACCCATAGGTTTAATTTCACCAGTAATACATGCGTTGGCAAAAGCGTGCATACGCGAGACATCATGGGGAATGTATTTCCAGAGTTTCCCACTAGGGGGCGTCGATGTCGAAAAGGCTTTTCCTTTTTTTTTTCTATGACTTTACAAATCTGTAAATCTGCTTGAATAGATGCCTGCGAACAGAGATTTTCTCCAAGATTACATAATACCTGTAGTTTTCTTTTTCTATTGCAATTAATGTTATGTAGGGGCGGCTCTACATGTGTCCCATCATGCTGAAGATGTTTGAGACTCCTTAGTCCAAGGATCTTGAATAATCACGTCTGTAGATTTGAAGAGACGGGATATGTGGTGATTGCGCCACGATTAGAACGCTCACCTACACATTGAAAGCTGTTACAGAAATTCATCAAGTAACATCAAAAACCGGATAGGGAAATCTCCAAGGAGACTGCAGCTCCTATCTAGCTAACTACAGCAAAACGTGGAAGGCGGGGCGAAAGACGATGAAGCAGTTTCCATCTAAGCTGCGAGGACTGCAGAACCCGCTTCCTGCTGATCTAGTTTCACTTCTATCTTGTTCCACTTCTGCACAACAATGCAGTTATTTAAAGTATCCCATTTCTCGCTGATGTCTCGAGGGCCAGTAATTTAAAGAACCCGTTAGAATGCATGGACAATTAATTAAAAAGTCAGAGATAACAGAAACCAGTATTGTGAAGCATCACAAATTTTTATTAAAGAACATAGAAACATCCAGTTTATTTGTCAAAGATCTATTTAGTTCCTGTGCCAATGACCGATGTCACCCTTCAAAGAATATTGTACAAGAACAATATCTAGGCTTATAACGAACTTATTCACTAGCACCTGTCTCTATAAATTTGAACAGGTACCACACAGATTGTGTTATGAATTGATTGCGTCAAAGGTAGAGGAACAGAGTTTTAGTATCTCGTGTTTTTCCTCTTCCGCTCGTACATAAGATCTGTGGTGGATGTGAGACCTTTCTCTTCAAGCCATAGCACACGTGAGGCACGCTTATAGGGAGATTTTATATCTGCGGCGATGAACATTCGCTCGATTATCGACCCTGCTTATCAAAAGGCAGAATCCATGGCCGAACAACATCGTCCGTCGCTTCTGGTGGCAAATCCACCGGGTCCTATCGTTTCCTACTGGGAGTTACGCAAGCACTCGAATATTCGGTGTAAACCAGAAATACCTTTTCTTGCTGAGGTGGCGGTGGTGAACCGATCGCACAAGTTCTGAAAACCGTGTGAAGTGGTATTGAGCGTATGAAGCCACGCGATGGATCTCATCCCGGTCTTTCTTTGGCACTCTCATTTAACCGAATTTGCTCCAACAGTCTGCACTATTATCGATCTGTAGAAACTCAGGACGGCGGCGACCTCGGAGCACGTCGTGCCAGCTTTCGCCCCCACGTGATTTCAGAATTCTATGAAGATCTACAGTTTACAGCCGGCTGCTGCCTAGAAATTTTAATTGGATGGTCCCGCCGCTACTTACTTTACCTTCACCAGTGGCAATCTCCAGGCACACGGAAACCCCTCATGTATGCTGATAAACAAGTGTGAGAAAAACGGGAAACTGCCGAGAAAAAATGTATCCGCTGTTGAATAGGCGCCATGTTTAACTTTGGGGAATGGAGCCTTTATTAGGATATCTTACTGCGAGCGGCGCTCATCAGACGCTGGAGAGAGTGTCTCAGCGCCACTTCGGAGGTGACCAAGATAATCAAACAAATTAGTCTTTGCCTCTAAATCTGATGGAGATCGATTTTCGCATCGATTTCCTTAAAACCGGTCAATGCGTTTATGAAGATTTAGAGACCTTTCGAGTCGCGAAGCCGTCAGTCTCACCATCTTTAATGTAGCACCGAGCTATGAGAAGATGATGTCCCGTGTCCCTCTGTAAGTTCCCAGATTTTCGGGCCTCCCCCCCCGCCCCAACCAAATATCTTCTGTTGCTTTTCAACAGCAAAGAGGAAGGGAAGACAACGGAAAGACGGACAAAGGCAAATATTCGTTGAACCACGGAATCGGCAGAAAGTGAATAAACTTCCACGGTATCTACGAGCCGTATTGTTTGGGATGGGTAAGCGAGGAATCGTTGACATTTCTGATGGTATTAGCATAGCAGTTTTATTTGGGGGGGCTGACGGCATTGTCCGATTTGCGGTCACCGACAGCTCCTTCTTCTGCTGTCGGCGAACCCTTACGTCGTTACGGCAGTTCGATTACAGGGAGAGTCTCCGTTACTGAGCGGACAGCTAGCGTTTGTAGAGGTAGAGGTTCTTCAAAGACCCTTTGGTGGGCTCAGAGAATTTAAACCTAACGACCTTCGACGCTTCGGCCTTGCTGTAATGATCCGGAAATGGTCTGATTCAGTAAGAAAATCCGACACCTGAAGCGTGAGATGCACGATGCACACCTGCCCCGTTTTTGAATATGCCACCTGGCTTACATGGGGGGAACTGATGTAACCCTTTGGGTGGAGATGACCTCTACCTAATACATATTTTCAAAGTGTTTGTGCGGCTGTCTGTTGCCCTTTCACGGCCGGACCGTAGACTTAGGAGAGGAGCCCCAGATCTCGGGTGCAGGCTTTAAGATACCGTAGGCTGGCCCGACGCCACCCCACCCCGCGCAGCGCCGGGTGCCCCGGTTAGCGACAGCAACGGACTTGTATCCTCGTCGTCGCCTCGTTCCAAGAGAACTTCTCGCTCATTTCAAGGTCTGTCAGTAACTTAAAAGTTCACCGCCGGTTTGGCACGAGAAGCTGAAAACCCTAACCAGAACCCTGTGACACACCTCTAAATTCCAGCGACCATTTTCTTTTATCTGTATTTTTTTTTTTTTTTTTTTGCATCCACTTCGTAGGATGAATGTAAACAACATGGTTTTCCTACAGCATCGATCGCCTCAGAGATCGCGATCAACCGTCCACTTGATCCGAGGAGACCGGGACCACGGACGACAAAACCCACCCACCTCTGTCTGTCCGGAGCCGCTGAGGTTATGGAGACCGGTTCTGTAAATGACCGTCACTTAATCGACAAGTCGCTCTTCGGCGCGGAGTACAAACAAAAGTCATGAGACGTCGCCGTGTTCCCATTAGCCCGGAGGTCTAGGACACGTCTGAGGGCGATAGATGATGACGCGCAGTTACCGTACCAGGCTGGGAAGCTTTCACCAGGAAGTTTAAAAACGCAGAAACAAACTCTCGCACCTGTTTGGAAAGAAGAAACGTTCGTTGCCCACGTCACCACACGCACGTGGTTCTTCTACCGAGCTGGATTGGGGGGGGATCTGGGGAAGGGACCTCTGGAGATGAGCCGGAGAGCGAAGATGCTATCAGGGATTTATTTAGGGCTTGACGACGACCGCGTCTGTATTACCCGGTTCCGCTCCGTCACGGTCCGTCTACTTCTCCACGCTGCCAGAGGACGGTCGGCTGACAGACGTCCAATCGCCAATTTGAGAATTCGAGATATTTGCGCTCTCCCCGATAACATTCCCCATAACCGGGCTGACGTCTCGATTTACTAAAATATACTCTTAACATTTAAACTAGAAGAAATTAGACGTACAAAATTCCTAACGGAAAATAGGTGGTATATATATATATATATAAAACAAAACAAACATCTAAAGCAGCTAAGTAAATTCAAGTATTTTTTTTTTCCTTCTTTTTTTGGGATCTACTACAAAAGTTTTCTGATATCCAACCGTGATGGAATCGTAGCTAATTTGTAATCATCACAGCCCCAGTCTTACAAAAACGTTCTTCCCTCTCTGCACTGGTCTCAAGTTCAAACTTTGCCAGATCCAACATTTTCAATCATTCACCGTACGGATGTGGACGAGCGAAGAATTTATTAATGCGACTAATGTGCAGTTGAATGCTCTATTTTCAAACCCGACACTTCGGTTAATCTTACCTAATATTCCACTTGCTTTTATTAGCAGCTGAATCACGTCTCGTATTTTAATTAATAATAAACTAAAGATTCTTTTCTGAAGGCTATATATATATATATATATAAATTATAATTTTCTCCATTGCATATTTGGACAATTTTGCATTTTTGAGATTCTAATTTCATTTTTAGCATGTGACTAATGCAATAAACTATTGTAATTCACTAGGTTTACAAGCTGTATTATTTGTTATAGCATTTCAAAACCGCACTGAGTGGTTTCGTCTCTTTAACAAAATAAGAATCGATATAGCGAGTAAAGAATTGTTTTCTTCTCTGTCAAAAATATATTTTGTAGTGGTAGCAATTTATAAGACCGTGTGTGTCTTATAATGGGGATATATTAAATGATAAGAGTATTCAAAACTTTAAAGTAGGTAGATAAATAGATTTATCTTAATGGAAACGGAACCTTATCGCTGATGGGTTTCTGTCAGAAGCAAAAAACCTTATTCTAATTCTTTAACTGAAACGATTTACTTTCGATTTGCATTTACCACTTGCTTTCTTTAGTAAATGTAAAGCTATAAGTTATCACTTTATTATCATTTTTTGTACCTTATCAGATTTTTCTTTACTTTCTTGAGAGACATTTATTCACAATATACTGTCAGCGGTTAGTTGACAACAGCAGTAAAATTGATACTTCGTGGTCTTATTTACAGCTTCCGATTACAATTGGCACTCCGTCTTTGGTTGCCACATTCTACTATATTGTGGCACCGTCGCGTATTTGTAGGTTGATGTACTTTATTCTTGGCATTGTGAACAACGGGTCGGGGAGCTGGCATGTTTTGAATTCATAAGGCTCTGTAATTACGTCAGGCCTAGCCTCGGCTCTCTCCCTATTGCTGTTTACCTGTGCAGTATCCAATATTATCGTCAGTCTCATTCCCGATGGAGGTGTGTTCATGCCAGGTGTAGGTTGCATCGAACCGACAGCGTTTGAAGACTGTCTAATGGAATGTACCTGGCGTTCGAGCTTATCCGATAAAGTCATCATTATGCAAGATGACACCGTCTGGCGGTTTTGTTTTTTTGGAGATCTATGATACAAACTACGGCTTTGATCAAAGCTTCTAATTCCCATCTGATTTTGCGCAAATGTTATCAATGATTCGGTTTCACTTTTAAGACCTCCAGAGTTTCACTTCATGTCGACACCATCCATCATTTTTTTCCTAGTAAATTAGCCATGCAACATCTTCCTTTCCCATTCATCAGTTCGTCTGTCAGCAAAATTCTCGCTGACTGAACATTTCGCTATATGGGACCAATAGCTTTCCGTCATGTGCATCATATTTCTGTGTATACTTCAATTATTATTATTATTATTATTATTATTATTATTATTATTATTATTATTATTATTATTATTATTATTATTATTATTATTATTATTATTATTATTATTATATTATTATTATTATTATTATATTATTATTATTATTATATTATTATTATTATTATTATTATTATTATTATTATTATTATTATTATTATTATTATTATTATTATTAACTGTATAATTTTTATTGGCTGATTTACCTAAAGTACAAAGATCGCTAGAGACCATATACCTTTCTCCTTCGATGATATGCAGATGATATCGGGTGTAAGTGGTATGAATTGCAAAATCAAAGAAAACAATTTAAAGCGACAAAAAGACAACACGACAATACTATATATAACAACCTGTTAAGGAAAGGTAATTAGCCAGATCTACGTAGAGTTGATGTTTGAATAGCAGACCCGCTCTCCAAACGGGGAGGAAAGTTTCCGTCACCGCACACTAGCGCCACAGCCTATACTCCATCGGTCCGACCGAGCCTCTCTTTCTCAGGCTGAATATTTCTGCCTAGAAGTTTCCATTCCCGTGCCATGGAAGTCACCAATTATAACTAGTACAATAACTATGGTACGAATAGTCACGGAATAATTTATTCCTTTGTGGAGGACGGTGAAGCGTAATTTGTGTAGGGAAATTAGTAATAGAAATTGACAAGAAAAATCCACATAATATGGAATATGCTCTGTAACTTTACGGAATTAGTGGAAATTGGGTGGAGAACCAACATCACAGTGACCATATATGTATTATTTATAAACATAAAGGAAGAGGACGTCATAGATACCATCAAGGTATTTTACATGATGGGGTAGTCGTTTATAGCATAAGAAATTGTCAACAATGACAGTTTGTGTATTATTTACAAAACAAAATGCATAGAAAAACAACATTTGAATATTAAAGCAGGTAGGGGACAGGGTTCTAAGAAAGGTATTTGTGGAAGTGCTTGAGGGAATAGTAAAAAGGCTTTGCATAAAACTAACAATGAAACAACACAATGACGGTGATATATTATTTATATTATAAACGGGTTATGGGAGTAAAATATCATGTAGCTAAAAGGTACAATTATATTTTGCTAATATGTTATAGTCTTAGGAGTAAACAGGGGAAACAAAACCTTCTGTTGGTTGCGTTTTGGTTTGTGTTTTTTAAAATATTTAGGAGAAACTGATGGAATCAAATGCTAGGCTGATATCCTCTTTATGAAAAATGAAAACGAGGATCAATCAGCATCTTTAGGAGATTAACAGGAAAAACAAAAACTAGCGGTGCGACGTGTGCTCTATTAATAACGGTGATTGATACATACTCTGGATATTACATTTTTATGAGCCATCTGCCCGTGGGTGAGGGCGATGATTTGAACGACTCGTCAAAAGGTTCGGCAGTTAGGGGATTGGGGGTCTGAGACCAACTTCTGACACCTGCTATCTGAAAGTAGAAACAGCACCCCGCGAGCATCCGCTGCAGAGGAAAGCCGCCCTGGTGATGGAAACAGAAAGGGTCGCCGAAAAGCAGGTTCTATAGGTACTCCGCATCATACTCCCGTTCGCTTGCCCGTGTTTTCATCAGTTGGGGAAACAATAAAACAGATACTGGTCCAAAGATGCTATTCTCGGTGTCGCCGTATTTCTCTACACAGCGATCATCCAGGATGGTACTTTCTGAGAAATACAAACGTCGCCTTGACGACCGGCCGACAGAACAGTCCCGTCACGTACACGCTAGAACCCCCTGATCTATAAAAGAGACAAACGAAGTCGAGTGTCGCATCTGCATCACTCGTTCAAGCCTTGGAAGCTTTTTCAGCCTTCCGCGAGTTGGGAAATAATTAAGAGTTCGTCGTAACACAATTCACTGGGTGGAGACAGTTCTGTAAAAAACTATAACAAGACACAAGTTTGATTTTATGATGCATTTGTTATCCATATTCCGCAATAACACAACGTATAAAGCAATTACCGTCTGTTACTGTAACTTTTAGAAATAACCACAGATCATCTATGTAATAAGTCAAATACGTACTTAGTAATGAAGTTTTGTTTATAATAATGCAATTTGTAAAATATTTTTTAGCATCATAATGAAATTTCCTTAAAAATTACAATTTTATGATCTTTTTGGATAATTACGGTTTAATAATGAAATTTCTCTAATAATTACAGGTGCATAATATGATTTTTCTGTTAATTACAGTTCATTAATGCAATTTTAAAATAAATGTAGCTTGATAATGTAATATTTCAAATAATCAGAATCAGATGGTGCTCTGTGGAGAGAAAACTAAATGCGGATAATGTAATTTAAAATGATTTCAGCTTTAAAGAAATGAAATTTTCAACTGTTTATGACTTGATAATGCTATTTGTCTAATAATTATTAATTGTTGCTTAACAGTCCAAATTCTGGAATTTCAACTTTAGCGTAATAGTTATCCCGACAGAAGGTGCCCGCCTTGGAACTGTAATACGTATTGTAAAGATATCAGGGGGGGGGGGGTGTTAGACACACTACTCGCCCAATATCTAAGAGGGACTTTAAGTCTGGATGCTGTGTAAAAAAAGAAGAACCTGCTGATTCAGCAGAAAGCGGAGTAATATGAGTAACACCAACATATTTGTAATAGGCGTGAAAAGAAAAAAAGTCCCACAGAATCCCAGTGTATTAGTTAGACTCATCGGTGAAGGAAGCGTAAAAGAAAATGATAGCAGGAGACAAACAACAGTGGTGACGTTGTCGTGTTGAGTATACGATTTATAACTAGAAAACACACTGTGTACACTGCGTAGGTCACTTCAGTGGCTCACAGAAATGACCCTTCAGGTGTGTAACTAAAGATGAAGCCGAACTGTAATATAAATTGCTTATTAAAGGTGCACAACACATTTTTAAACAACCAAACGTTATGATGAACGTCGCTCTTAGTTCTATTTTGAAAATTGCACGATAGATTAAAGGCTAAAAACGAACTTCTTCGATAGTTAGTATACATCGGAGGTTTGTACGATAAACCGACCGAGAAGTTAATTGTTAGATATCTAGATGTTGCCTGACCGGTTCATGATGAAGCACCGATCAAACAGGAACTTTATTTAATATTAAAATCAATCCGACGGACACGGACGTCTCTCGTGTGCCAGAGATGTTTCTACAGAGTTAATAGTTCAGAAATCTCGCTCCGACTCGCTTACTTCTATGAGTCTCTTCTCGTCGGCTGTTTAATTTTGGAGTTTTCGCGACCTCAGAGTTGGGAGGTTTTTGAGAAAAAGAAGTGTTTTTTTTTTTTGTTTTTCTTTTTTAATATCTCTACCGGAATTTTAAAAGGACATCGGGACAAAACGTCTACTTCGGCGCAGCAGTGTAGCAATGAATGGCTTTTGAATCTCTGCATCTTTCATCTTCCTTTCACGCCCGGTTATTTCGTCCCGTGAACGTGGGCCACGCTCGCTGATGGGGTGTTTTATTGCTCACGGGAGTAGTATAGATGGCACGCTTCAGCGACCATCTGCGGTAAGCGAAATCTCGCTCAATCTGAAACCTATTAAAATATTAATTAAAAAGAGAATTAAACTCTCTCTCTCTCTCGTTGTATTTGAGACTCAAGCGTGAGAAAAATGTCACTTCTAAAATTTCATATTTATTTTTAATAAATAAAAAATTTTTTTTTAAAAAAAAAGTTGTCCATCACAAACATTTTTTTCACCGGTCTGTTATTTAAACCGATACTCTGTTGTCGATCATTGAAACTGGAAATCACTGATGAACTTTTATTAATATTTAGGCTTGTAGACGCATTTTTGTTATGCGTACGGTTAAAGATCTGGCTGCTGTCGTTTTCTTTTCCAAACTCTTCTTTTGCGGTTTCAAACCTCACTCTGCGGTAGACTACAATGACTGCCATGTTTAGTGGTCCGACTTCGAATCTCTGTCGGAGTCAGCTCAGTTTCTCGGACCTTCCTGGCACAGTTCTTTGTCGCTTTCCTGCACCGGCCGGAACAGCGTGGCTTTAATCCTGGCACACTGGTTTCCTCCCACATCCAAAAGTAGAGGGTTGTAGAAGGGTTTTCAGAGGATGGGTAGAGGGCTCCGCGGATAACTTCTGACTAGCTGGTGTCGTGGCCACCGCCCACCTGCTCGGTCACCAAGCGAGCATCCCCTTCTGTGAAAGACCTCACACCCCGAAAGCCAGGACAGAGTTCACCAAGAAGAACGTTCTCCTCAGAGTGAGGGTTCTCTGACCCCGTAAGCTCTCTTACCGAGGTATACATTTGTTCGTGAAGAGAAGAATTCTTTTGGATTCACGTTGGTTTATCTTATTTTGTTGCTGTTCTTTGTTCCTTTGTTTTAAATCGTTTAGATTTACTAAAATTTGGAAATGTATCACTGAATGTCCCTTTAAAGTAAGGTGAGATATTTAAGAAGGCTGCTTATTCCTTTATTTTGGTTAAACTAACCCATCCGAAAAGTAAAACCGTCAGTAATTTAAACAGAAAGACTTTGAGATGAATAAAATTATCAGAAAGCTGACCGATGAAATTGCTTTGTCTTATAGACTAGAAGGAATGGTGAATTAAGATGAGTTTGAGAAATATCGAAACGGAGAGAGAGAGAGAGAGAGAGAGAGAGAGAGAGAGAGAGAGAGAGAGAGAGAGATGACGTCAGTAGAGAGAGATGGAGAGAGAGAGATGAAGTCATTACAGAGAGAGAGAGAGAGAGAGAGAGAGAGAGAGAGAGAGAGAGGAGGAGAGAGAGAGATGACGTTATTACAGAGAGAGATGACGTTATTACAGAGAGAGGTGACGTTATTACAGAGAGAAAGAGAGGTGACGTTATTACAGAGAGAGAGAGATGACGTTATTACAGAGAGAGAGATGACGTTATTACAGAGAGAGATGACGTTATTACAGAGAGAGAGAGAGAGAGAGAGAGAGAGAGATGAGGATGCTGAAATTAAACTCAAACTTGGCTAGTCCGGAGCCAGTTGTTACAGCACAAGATATTTCTAATTAAACGTATAGATGAGCTGTATTTGACATAATATGCTTTAACGTGCGATCAAGAGTTCAAAGTATACGATGTCATAGTTTCATTTACATAACGTCGATTATAGTTCATTTATACTTGATAAATTACACTGCAACAATTTATGTCTGGAACAACTTGCCCCGGTTGTCTCCTCTACCAATAGAATCGGTCTTGCCGAATGCCTGGCCGGTGGTCTCTCACACAGGTAAAGAAAAATTGGTTGATAAACTTCCTGGTTTACATTCGTTTTTTTTTAAAACAAAGATTTGACAGTTTTTTTTTAAATATTAATCATCACCTTGATTTCCATCCTCTGATGAGGCAGAGCGGGGCAACTTCACAGGCGTCCTGATCACAGCGACGTGTTTGGGTATTGAAAAGTTTTCTTCCTTTGCAGCGCTCTTTTTCCCAAGAGATACGTGCAACTCTGTGTGATCTATTTTGGTTTTAAAAAAGAGGTAATTTATGTTTGCAAAGATGATATACTGAAGCTAATGGAAGTTACCCAAACTTCGGAAAGTTGACTGGATACGAATAGATTAATGGACGTTAATTTATAAGCAAATCTCTATATGTTGAGTTGTATGTGGAAGTTTAAGTAGATTTATGGTGTAGTTGGGGACCGTACACCTTCAGCTCTCAGTCCAGCCGCATCCCGCAGAATATTATTTATTGCTGAGCAGACCAGGGTCGGAGAAGCTTATCTTGTGTCGGCACAGTCTCCGCCATCATAGCGATACCAATAATGTCGTGTAACTAGCCTTTCTCGCGAACTGCAGAACGGCAATTTACCCTTGCTTCGCTTACTCTTGACGGACTTGCCATGTTCTGTCTCGAAATGTACTCTCAGATGTCAGCTGGGCCATTAATAATCTCTGTTCGTGTTGTTGTGTATGGCGGGAGAGAGAAGCGCGGGCAAGCCTGTCGGCTGGGTCCACATCCGGGCCACTTTCTCACCAGGGGAGTCTGGTCGTAACCTCAGCGTTTGAAAAGCCAGTAGATGGTTCTTGAAAGCTGACGAATCTGTGAAAGGAGCGCGTTCTCCACGACGCGTCTGTGCGCCATCTGGCTGTTTCCATCATCCAACTCTGGACAACTCCGTTCCCTGTTATAGTATATCCCGGCACGGCTTACACCATACATCTATCAAGAATCTCTCTCTCTCTCTCCCTCTCTCTCCCCCCTCTCTCTCTGTACTGACGTCATATCTCTCTCACTCTGCACTGACGCCATCTCTCTCTCTCTCTCTCCCTCTCTCTCTGTACTGACGTCATATCTCTCTCACTCTGCACTGACGCCATCTCTCTCTCTCTCTCTCTCTCTCTCTCTCTCCTCTCTCTCTCTCTCTCTTCTCTCTCTCTCTCTCTCTCTCTCTCTCTCTCTCGGTCGGCGAAGCAATTTTAATTCTAGAAAACCGAAGCCCACCACGCGTTATAATTCATTGTCGGAAAACGGAAATTAAGCCGTCCTACAAACAGACAGGCAGCCGAAAATCAGAACCCACGATACGACACGTGATGGCGGCATCCGAGACATGTCTGTCGTATTGGAGAAGAGGACAGAACTACAGCGTGACGCAGCCATTTCAAGCAAAGAAATAAGCAGAGGTTCGGAATGCAAACATGTTATTGATTTCAACCGCTTCTTTTGAAATACGTAGCGACATTTTCTCACTACGCAAAAACACGGTACATTGAATTAAGTCATGCGTATCCTCTCTAGGTGGCGTGGCAATCGACAGCAGTATTTTATGCGAAGATTTCTGATAAAGCTCACGGAACGATAAACGAAAGGTGGCGAAGTTCGGATGTGAAATATCGCGTTTACAATCTTTCTGTACAAATCAGTGATTTATAAAAGAACCCCACTTTTATACGTTAACACCATCAAGCCGATAAAATGCCGATCTATTTACTAAAATGTTTTCTTCTCTTTCCAGGTCTATCAGAGAGTGTATAAGACTAATCAGTGAAATGATGAGAGCACTAGAATCACTTGTCCGTGCAGGTGACCTTTAGATAGCTGATTTTCCATGAATACACGAATCATGAAGAAGGACAACAAATTATACTAAAACATCTTGCACCATTAGTAGGCATAAAGTCTGCAATGTTAACTTGGTGACCTTTACGCTGTAATTTCAAGTGCATGTTTGCCATTTAATTCTGGACAATTATAGGTAAATTAAGAATCTTTCAGATTTTATGAGGCCACCTGCACGAAATTCAGAGAATCAGCGGCTAGTTATAGATAATTTACAAATCTATATCGAAACCACAGCGGGAAGGTTCAACAGCAGGCATCGAAGTCATGGGCGACTTTACTAACGACAGCCGCCTAGAGCCAGGGCTAATACCGTTTTCATGAGGAATACTACCAGCTTACAAGCGAGATTCGTGAAGAGTCCGATCGTTTCATGTTTTATTTATCTCGAAGTAATCGTTCCGACCCCTACATCTGTTGACGATTCCAATGTGGAAACTTTGGCTGTTTGTTTGTGGCAAATCGATCGGCCTGGAGCCTTTTCTGATCGTTGATTTAACGTCGTGAGGCGTAATGAAGCGTCTTCTCCGTGTCGGCTTTAGCCGAGGTGGCGCTGTGCACTGGTCACGTGGCGTGATGTGATCGAACCGACCAGGGCGGTTTGAGAGACGAGGCGATGGTTTGCAGTCACGCGAAATCGACCTAATATCCTCGGAAGAAGGGACAAGAAAAAAAGGTGGGGCGGTACATATATATATATCGATCTATCTTTTGTTCCAGAATGAAGAATGTTCTAAAGGTGCTAAAATTGCCACGAGAACAACGAGGCCAAC
This sequence comes from Nautilus pompilius, assembly GCA_018389105.1. NCBI lineage: Eukaryota > Metazoa > Mollusca > Cephalopoda > Nautilida > Nautilidae > Nautilus > Nautilus pompilius. The sequence goes on from JACATO010002459.1 coordinate 57,426, forward strand.
GGAGAAGACTGCTTGAAGTGACCGTCTCACAGGGAATAAGTTGTGACTCACCCCCACCACCAGTTATCGACCAGAGCATAGCGGACTCACCCCTTGAATGACAGCTCCGGCTAATCACTGCCACATCCGACAAGACATGAGGGGAATCGGTTAGCAACAGCGTAATCTCACAATGGCCTTACCACGCCCCGGTTTTAAAACATCATCATCGTAAGTAATGACTCAGACGGGCTCTGTACCAGCTTTAATGGACACAAAGGAATTGCAACAGAGATACTTCCAGATGACCTGGGTTATTGTTTAAATCTACGCGTCTACAAGACGTGAACCGTGCCTGAATCAAACAGAAAATTAACCTAAAAGCATGTCATCAACCTACATCGGGGTAGGTGGGGAGTGCGCGGGGTGGAACTCGCGAAAGCGAAAACGATCACGCCCAAGGGCAATAGTTTTTCAAAGAGATCTAATATACATTTGAAATGGTCGACTGTCTTCCCTGAGCAGCTACAGGGAAACTACAAGAAGCTAAATATTCAGAGGACGGTTAGCAGAATTTACATTTCCATTGTTGATCATGGCAAATAAAGCTGTGCTATGATATTTGGAAACGTACATTTAAATATTTAACATTCGTATTTATTCTCTGTATTTACTTTAATAACATTGTATTTTTTTACGATAGTGTTAAAGCGGTTTTTATTTATTTGGACTGCAAGAATGTTCAGTGGGGAAATTATTATTATTTTTTTTAAAAAAGATTTTAAAAATCCAGTGGTCTTTGACTCGTATAAACAACCAGCAGGTCGGAGACTGTCCATCGGACTGCTTAATGTGACACGAGCTAAGGGAGATAAGCAGCGGCGTTTCAACCCTTTTGCGAATAAGACATCTAACAGTGACGTGGCATTGGCGAATGTTTAGCCGAAAACACCGGAAGCAAACGGAAAAACCGGGATGTCTCAGATATCTCACGTCAACGACTGGTTGGCTCTCATAGCGGAGGATGCCTTCTTCCGCTACAGCAGATATTACAGCGCCCGTCTCTTGTCAGACGAGAGCATTTCTCCAGATTACCGGTGTAAGACGGATAACAGTCGAGGCCATCATCTATCGGTTTTCCCTGCAAATGTCCAGGCTAAAGTTACACCGAGAGAAGATGTAACAAAGAAACTCCCCTCGGTTGGTCCAAAGCCGTAAGTACGTAAGCGGCCTTATGACAATGACTCATCCTACCCCCTCTCGTTTGATCTCTCATCATTTGTACATCCGCAAAATATTTTAAAGGATTTCTTTAAAACAATTGTAACATTTATGACTGTCGACAGATTCTACCCTCTCGCCATGTCGCTCTCCCTCCAAACCATTGCAATATACACTGGCTGGGCCCCTTTATTAGAACCTATACCCCCCAAAAAAACGAATGGGATAGATATTCCTGAGCTAGCAGTCACAAGACGGCTTGGCACAAAACATAGCAGGAGCTGGAAGGTCTGCTAGCAGACTTTTCTTCATTCAGCCATCAGGTTTCACGTGATTTATGGAGCGAGGTAGACAGGTCCCTGATGACGAATGCGTTTTCCGAATTCATCCGACAGGTGATAATTGAATTCATATCCACGGAATGTGCTGGCCATGGGAAGTCTCTAAACCATGAAAACACAATGCAGGCGCGCTAAATGAAAGCAGTTTCGTCTTGGAAGTAGCTGGTCTCCATCAGTGTAAACATGAAGCATAGCCGGACCTGCACCTGTTATCCGCCGCTTTTGAACGCTTAGATATCTTTGCTTATCGCCATATTTGTTGCACCGATTGCGGATGCGGCCGTCTAAGTCATTATAATTTAGCTCTGTAAGGATCAGCTGTTACACAGCAGAGTCAACCTAATTTACATCTGCAGCTTAGGTCAGACCCAACTTCGAGAGCGCCACCTAGGTCGTAATAAAGTGGCCAGCCATTCTCGACAAGGTGCACGCACAGGCATTACACATGATCATTATTTCTTTCACTCTGACATCGCAAAAACGACAAGCGACATAAACGCGCCCAGTAATTCCTAACTGAACATATGACTGAGGCTATAACCGACGTCATATACTCCGACCGTGTCGCAACTAACCGCGCCCGAGCCTTCCACTGTCAATGGGATCCGGCCGATTACCGCCAAGATTAGGTAATGGTAACGATGAGAGAAAAGTGAATTAAAGATTTATAACGAGGGTATCGGTGTCCGGTTTTTTCTCGTAAGTTTGAACTGCACGGGGGACGCCCATGAAAGGGTTAATAGTGATACTCGCCTCATTACAAAGTCGAAACAGACTTCGCGAAAGCAGCTGAACATTTGGACGTCAGAAACTTTTTTTTTTTTAAAAAAAAACAAACTCTGTTTTGGATTCAAAACCGGAAACTAAACTAAAAAAAAAAAAAAAAAATAGACAGAAAAACAGAAAACGTTAAAGGTTCAGAGATCTGTGAATAACTGATGTTTAATTTCTTGTGTTGACCAGGCTGGATCTAAAGACAAGTAAGGGAGGTAACTTCTGTCGCCACTTTTCTGTGTAGACTTTGAGATTTCTAAGAGACTGAGCAGTGTTTTCGGTTTCTCTCTCACGAATAAACAGATCCCCGCCATCACCGATAACCAGGAAAGGCTGTTAATTTACCTTTAACTGCATCGCCAGCAACAGGTGGGGGCTGCGTCACGTTCGCCCCAACAGCCTAACAACCATAACGCACCCACCTTTCACGACGTCATCGCGCGCCCATCAGTGGGGCCACTTTCTCTGTAAATCGCACGAGTTCGGAGGGGGGGGGGGAGAGGTGCGGAAAATGCGAGCGGCAGCTGTTCCGAGACCCGGCGCTCGTTCCGGTCTGTGCGGAGATCTTGGTTTTGCGGACACCCGCCGCCGAAGTAGACCACACCGATGGCGACGTCGTTAAAGGCTGATGTTCGGAGAAAAAACACACACGGCTTCGCCTCTGAAACAGTCTCTAGTGAAGATCGAAAGTGAAAATATAAAACAATGCAGGCGTTCAGAGAAAAAGATAACAAAGAAATGGGGGTTTTTTTTAAGAAAAAAAAAAAGACGATCGCAGAGACAGAAGAATGCAACAAAAACATTTCTAAAAAAAACTGCAAAAAATTAAGAACAATCAAAAAGTAATTTTCTTTAGAAACAGCTAAAGGAAGTGAAATCTCAACGAATGTACCCGGCCTTCATTTATTCTTTGTTAAAATCGGTTGTGTAATAGAGATTCGATGCCATTCAGCTGAAAGAGAAGTATAAAATATTAAGTATGGATGTATTATAGAGGCGGTGAAACCATGGCTCCAATTTTCCGAGATTGGTCTCGTTTTGTTGGTAAGCTCCTTATTTTAGTTTACCTTTCTTATGTTCTTTGAAAACACACTTTGATTGAGAAGATTTCTATCAAGAAAGAGGGGGGGGAATGCGCTCGGATGAACGGAAATTAAAGCATCACTACCATGGGGACGTTCGTGATCGCCTAGTTCCTGGAATCACGTGCCGCCATTATTCAAGTGCGTTGGAAAGTGGGAGGAGCGGAGGGACAAATCGAAGTGATGATGAGATGTCAGAAGCAAGTGAACTGATGGAGCGCGATTCGGGACATGGATGAACGGGTGGGAAGCCACAGGTGTTTGTAGATTACCATCTCTGCTTTTTACAGAGATTGGGCTGATTTGCAAACATCGGGCACCTCACAACTGCCGAAGTTCGGCGATCTTTCCCGAAGTCTACCCCCTCCCCCGCGCGTGTGGTCACGAGGCGTGCAAAGATGGCTACCGAACCCACCACCACCACCACCCCTCCAGAGATTGCCGCGCCCTGCTGATTTTGTACGTCCAGCCGATTAACAATAAGCGGAACTTATTTATCGAAAAGAGATTTTTTTTTTTTTTAAATTATTCTAACGATGTTCTTTTGAATTCTCATAACGTGGCTCCGCTCCTTTAGAAAAGTGGCTGCCATGTCCGGGTCTTCGGCGTGGAACTCCGAGGTTAGGGGTCGTGACGCGACGAGTCTGGCCGCCATTTTGGTTCTCTTCCTCCTGCCCTCATAAGAACCTTCTGACGAGGTCGTCACCGTAATAACCAGCCTGGACTCCGCCGAGTTATATAATACTAAAGCAAAAAAAACTTCCAAAATAAAGTTTCTTCGATATTTTAAATAAAAAAAATCATCAGTATAAAACAAACCCCAGGACGATCGATATCTTACTGACATGTATAACGGCAACACAGACTTTTACTCTTGTAGCTCTTTTATCGATTATCTTTTGTAGAAATCTTCATTTTTCTACCGATAATCAGCATCCAGTTTTGATCTATTCCAAAAAAGATCTCGATTTACTTTCGTTATATTTATTTTAAAGTTTCAGATTTCGAGCTCTGAATCTATCACACTGTCATGTCGTCGACGAATTCCACCGGACGGATGATCTCCCCTCTGATTGCAGCTTCCGGGCTAATCCAGTCTGAACGAGCGACTCAATTACCATAACCTCGTTTTCCCGTCTTCTCTTCGTCGGAGCTCAGGTAAGCGAAAATTACGACGATCCTGGTTGGAATAAAAGAAAAAGGTCTCATCGATTCGTCACTGCCCGCCTCGCGATCCCTGATCGCCCACATGTACGTCATTCACATAACCCGTTCCCTGCCTTGTGGAGAAAATGAAAACCATCAAGAATTGGGATGTCAGAAGGACTGACGCTATAAAGGTTTATCAGGGCTGAAAGCTACTGACTTTATGTATCTCCGGCGGGCGAGGAAACTTTTAGCACACATTTATGTATATTCAGTCGCCTTATGGACTTTAGTAAAAATTGCCTTCTGTAGATGGTAATTGTTATTATCTTTTCTGAAAATCATAGCGTTTTTTTATGGCTTCCTAGTTGAAAATGAGGGAATTTTTCCTGTTGATGTGTAGAGGTTAAAGTAATTTTAACTCATTATATAGGTTTTTTGACTTTGTATATTAATATATATAAATTATCGTTATAGTTTTTTAATGACCGGTTAATAACACATTTATATTCATTTTCAGACTGACAATTTACTTTGGAGAAATTATGCCACAAACGACGAGTGTGAGTACGAGTTAGAAGAAAAGGAACAACGATGTATTTTCCATATCAATCGCACAAATCAATAAAGCTAAACTTTATCCACACCAATTTATTTTCTAAAACTGAAAATTAAGAAGATAAAACTAACTGTTCTTAACTTTGACTTAAATTTCTCCTCTGAACTATATAAGGAACATTACAGCCATCGATCGTAGGTACATCAGTGAGTCAGGTAGACGAAAAATTCCCTGGGGTGTTTTTTTCCAAATAAGGAGGCATCTTACCAGATTTTACGCCCTGATCCACCGGAGATGAAGGGTTGTGAGGTGCCTGATATACTACTGTCCTCATATTAAAGTACAAATTTTCATTATGTTTAATACATTAGAAGCGATCCATTAGTTCTCAAAATTAACTTTACTGGAAACCAGGAAAAACTACAGGTAACACAGAAAATAGCTGAATATTTTTTTACTAATACTAAATAGATAGTTCATATGCATAAACAAGCATGAACAGTATGTATATAAAAGGCACAGTATTTAGCTTTTACACATGCGCACTTGGAAAGGGGTTCTCCCTTCTGTGTACACAGTCCTTTCTATCACGTGTATTTAAATTTAAAGGTTATAAAGCATTAAGGTACCACAGCAGATGTCATTGGAATGAGGATTGAAGTAAATGGCTAATGGCACTTCAATATTTGGGCAAATGACCATGAGTCAAAGACAATTGGTTAATAGAGGCCACTAGCATCACCTGTCCACAGATTGGGTTGGTTATGCCAACTATAGCAGCCAATATTCAGATTTCAGGCAATTAACTCTTTTAGATTAGCTGCAGAATAAAGAGCAGCATACATTAGTCACAGTTATAATATGTATTTATCTGGCCGGATTCGGGTCCGTGGCGACACGAGTCACGAGCTCTGCATGTGAGTTCGTTGTCGCACCTGGCCCGTTTTCAGAGTCGTTTCTCGTGTAATGTTGATGCACATAATTGTTATGAATGCTTAAATGAAAATAACGAAATAAAAATGAATATAATTATCTTAGGTATTGCAGATCCTACGTGGACCGGATCATGACGGTTTCGTTGTGTTTATCGTCAGTGGTTGCGGTTGTTTAAAAATGGGAGGGGTTACCAGGGCAACCGGGAAATGACGTTAAGGTTTGCGTCCAGAAAATTAAGTTTCACTGCCACTGCACATGGATGGAGACGGGGAAAATTAGAGAAGTTTGCGGAGTCCATTAGGGCGGAATGTTAATTACGTGAAGAAGGAAGTCGCAAACAAACAAATCGAAAGAAAAAAAGGGGGGGATTTTACGATGAAGCTGCGAATGAAGCTTTTAAATCCGCGTAATTCTTCATTTGTGGAGACGGAAGAACGCGAGATGGCAAAGAGGTGAAAGGGAGAAGGGGGGGGCAACACGAACGCAGATGTTCTGCAACTCTGTGCGTTCCTGAAGCCGAATCCCTTGGTCGGGGATGGAAACATCACGTGGTCGCTAATAAAAAGAGTTGCGAACACGTGGACATCCCTGGGTCACATCTGTAGATATGGATGCCGATTTTTAATTGTAGGATGTGTCGTACCTCTATGTCGACGACCTTGAGTTTGGGGGGGTGAGTTACTTTGATTTTGTGGTACGATCCCATTTGTCATGGCCGACCATTAAGAATCGGAGCAAACGAGGAGGAGGAACAGACAATTCTATTCTTTCGCACACTATGGAATAACATTTGACATTAATCATTTTCTCCAGAGATACCCAAAATACAACAACGAAAGTCCCTTGGAACGGCAACTTTACATTAGAATCGTATGAAACCTAAAATAATTTATCCCTAATATAAATACTAAGCTTTAAGAATGTTTCAGCCCTTCTCTTGGCACACGGTTTTGTTGTGCAGTCTGTGTGTTTTTCGTTATATCTTTTACGCTTTATATATAATGGAAAACAAATAAGTTTATAGTATAAGGAAACGTCGATATAAAGCAAAACTGCTTTCCCAGTAGACCTTCGTGTATTTGTTCAGAAGGTGGCTGCATCTTTTTCGTATATCCTCGTAGTAACCTTCAGCAAACATCTGGTCCACAGATCCAGAGGCTACAGATGGAATGGTGATAATTTTCAGCTTGGGCTGCTACACTATTAACAACAACAACAAAAAAAAAATTAACTACCATTGGTTAATGGATTCCGACACAAATCTACCAGAGACGATGTCTATGACTCCAAGAATCTTCCTTTGCGGCGATTTTCTTTTTCCATCGCTCTTCTGTTTCCCTGTTTTGTTTGTTTGGCGAGGGGTGGGGGTGGTGGGCCTAATCGATTTCGAGGAAACTAGCCACGCCCATCCGCAAAAGGTTACCAGTAAGGGGGCGTGGGCGACGGCTGACGCACTGCAGGTACGACGCGCCGCCCTAACTCGGCCACTTCCAACAGGCCTCAAGGCTCTATTCACTGATGGCGAAACAGCTCTAAAATCTCGGCCGAATACTAAATTGACAGTGGCAGACCACTTTGGTCAAAAAAGCGACAGGCGATTTAATAAGCGGAGTGGCTCTGGCATGGAGCCATTTATCGAAGAACGAGGCAGGCCGTTTCCGTTAACGTTATTCCACTATGTCATCCCCGTCAATTCTTACACATTCTTAGCAGGCAGAGTCCACCAGTAAAGACTCTTGAAGAATCCTTACCCCTTCCTTCCTTGTTAAGCTCGTACGCACAACCGATTTTATTTTAATGTAAATAACTGAAACGAATTCATTACCTGGAATACAAAATTGTAGAATTCATAACCAACTTCTAATAATGAACAGCGGACCTCACCTTTTAATTACCCTGACTATAAACTAAGGTTAGTTCGATATATTAATGTATGTGTTTCAATTTTGTATGTGATTTTTGCTGTTAAGTTTTAAGAAATTCTTCCTTATGCAACAACGGTGTTTAGGTATAATCAATTCATTCCTCTGTACCTACCCTTATATATTTCCACTGTGGTGAATCGATAGTCACGATAGAGATCACATCTGAACTCATCGCAGCAGCGCCATATTAATCTAAAGATACAAGAGCTGTTTTGTGAGCGCATATCGACAGCAGATGATAGCCTGACACCCGCGACACCTGGCGTCGATGAACCGTGTAAGTCTAGAAGAAATTCCTCGTATATTTGACACAGCGCTGTCTGATGATGCCGTACGCGGCTATCGAGCTAACCCCAAAATCGATAAGTTTCATATCTCGTGAACCAGGTGGCGAAGGTATCGCATTAATATCCCAACCTCCCCCTCCGGAGGTGTAAGGCTGAACGGCGTTTTGCTGGAATATTCTACCGTCGGATAGCACGATGCTGTGGAGCGTAATGTCTGTGTCGGGTCGTCGTCAGAGTTTCCTGTGGTCTACATGGTCGGTGCAGTGATCGCAAGAAATTTCTCCCCACTCTTCGAAGCTTCTTCTAACGTACGCGGGCGACAGCGTGGCGTCCATTTACCTATTAATACATTTTCTTTCGACATCCAACTCTTTGCAGCAAAAGAAACAGGATTCCTCCCTGAACAAAATCCAATGGTCAATCACGAGATTTTAGAAATAATTACAGATTAAAACAAGCAATAACGATATCATAGGTCTTACGCCATCTCCCGTTTACACAAAGCACACATTAATGTCTCGTGCTTCTAATAAGTCGGCAAAACGTTGACACACAGGGGTCGCGAGGAGGCTTTGTATGTTATCTCTTTGAGCAGAAGGTCGGGCTACATGGCTAGAGAGAGAGAGAGATGGCGTCAGTACAGACAGATGACATCATACACAGAGTAAGAGATGGCGTCAGTACAGAGAGCGATGGCGTCAGTACAGAGAGATGACATCATACATACACAGTGAGAGATGGCGTCAGTACAGAGAGATGACATCATACAGAGTGAGAGATGGCGTCAGTACAGAGAGATGACATCATACAGAGTGAGAGATGACGTCAGTACAGAGAGATGACATCATACACAGAGCGAGAGATGACGTCAGTACAGAGAGATGACATCATACAGAGTGAGAGATGACGTCAGTACAGAGAGATGACATCATACACAGAGTGAGAGATGGCGTCAGTACAGAGAGATGACATCATACAGAGTGAGAGATGACGTCAGTACAGAGAGAGATGGCGTCAGTACAGAGAGATGACGTCATACAGAGAGAGAGAGAGAGAGAGAGAGAGAGAGAGAGAGGAGAGAGAGAGAGAATATGATAAGCATCTAACGTGAAACCTGCAATTCGGATGTCTCGCATGACCATGACGCATCAACACAATCAGCAATGGGTGATAATCTAAAGTACAACGAATGGTTTGGCACCTGAAGCTGGATAAAAATGGGAGTTTAAAAATAACTGTCCTCATTGCTTTCCAGCCAATGCTACCTAACATAAGAGTCCACCAGTAGGGTTATCGCGTCAAACTGTGTTTGATTGAACCTCTATAATTATGACAATATTAGAGTCTTTAGCAGGAAGGTTACGCGTTGAAAAAGGTTTATACTGGAAAATATCTTTCCATCATGTAGCGGATAAATCCGTAATTTACTATAGGTAATTCGTTGCATATATTTAAAGATTAGCTTGTCTTGAACTAAAGCATAAACATCAATTTGTCTTTATATTATACGTCTTTATAAAATAATCAACTAAAATTTTTGCTTCGAACAGCCAAAGTCACATCAACATATAGCAAACCCTTTTCGTTCTGGACATTTAAAGTTTTTCCTTTTTCTTAACCCTTTGAATACCATTGCTGTCTTTAAAATCCTGACAAATTCCATTTTTCGCTTTTAGCGGTTCCAATGTGGTAAATATTTAATTATTTCTTCTGTTTTTATTAAATACCTCCAGTGTTAAATTTTAATCTTTTGTTTATTTTAAGAAATGGTAATTTAAATATCTACATGTTGTACAGTTCTGATGTTTATTACTTATAAATTCTCTTCTTCATCATAAATTCTGTATTAACCAACTTTATTTTGGTAACTGCAGTTTGAAATATTTCTGAATTAATTACGCATAAATTATGTAAGTCAAACTGACCATTCTGTCAAGGGATCTTCTTCCGGTCCTTTCTTAATCAATATTTTTTCTTGTATTTCATTAAAGACCAAACCTCACAATTTGCTGGTCAGCACTCCCACTTCTAATGTAGTCATGTTGACAGTACTTTTGTAGTTAAAACCACATTGCATCATATCAGTTTACAATTTACTGTAGTGATAGTGCATTATGGGAATCTTTTCCCTTGATACTCCCTTTATAGTCACAATGAAATCTTCCAGATTTAGCTGCTTTTCTTAAATGTAAATAAGTGGAATTATTTTGTTCCATATTCATATAAATCCAATTTTGTTTACATTTAACTTTTACAGATTTTTATAAATAACCGCCCTTTAATATTAACATATTACAGCTAGAATTTTTCTCACGATCTTTCATGTTCAGTAATGTAAGATTCTCGATAAGCCATCCGCCTCAAACACCTAAACACGAGACAGTGACAATAACCCACATCGCTGTCCTTTAATCGCTTTCAATAAAGAATTCTTTAATTAAGGTTTGCGCTTTGGTCTTTCAACTCGAGAACGGTATATCTCTCCGCGACAGATCGCACGCTGACTACTTATTTGAGCGTTGGTCGTGGCAGGCCGCCTTCGAGAACAGGTCTACGCAGGAGAGATTTTAATCCACCTCTGTTCATTTGGATTTCAGATCTGTTTTCGATGCCATACACATGCTGGCGGAATTTTCTTCGCACTTAAAACTTCACGTTTATGAATCTTTATCTTACGGACATCTGAATTCCACTGTAAATAAAAATAAAGCTTATATCTCTTTTTTGTATCTTTCCCCCTAATTTTGTACTTTTATTGTCTATCTTTCTTTATACGAGGCAAAATTAAAATTTTCTGTTTTAATGTGTTCTTTATCCTTGTACTTTTTATTTGTCTGAGAGCTGAAGTAAAGAAAGACAAGATATTATTTTTTCTCACTGTTATCCATTTTTTTATATTTTTGGCTAGGATATACAGGATATTTTATTACTGAGCTCATTTTTATGGCCCTCAGTGTAGGTCACACGCGATACATGACCCTCTTTCAATCGGATATTTAAAAAAATATCGTCCAAATTATCTGTTATATCGTCGCCATTTTAAACCTTTTCAAACCTACCTTAGTGTACACCTCAAGCACGCACTGTAGTCCTTGCACACTTTTGGACTCGGAAAGTGAAACAAACATGAAATAATATATTATGAAAATCGGATATCTATTTAGTCCTTAAAATGATGACATCATACACAGAGTGAGAGATGACGTCAGTACAGAGAGATGACATCATAAACAGAGTGAGAGATGACGTCAGTACAGAGAGATGACATCATACACAGAGTGAGAGTTGTTTGGGTATTTATCACAGAGGCTCTCAATGCTATGGAAACTTAATTCTTTTCGTTTCGTTATTTCCGCCCCGTGAAAGCTTTTTCCTAAGATAGTGCGCGGGAACGGACCTATCTGCCTATATCTAAGTTACCCGCTAAGTTTGGTAATTCTCTTATCAGCACAACATAAATCCCATATTTCACTTATTATTATTCTGCTCCTCCGTATCAGCTCAGTAAATAACCGTTGGCATTTATATATCAGAATAAAACCATTTTGTGTAAACGTTCGCTAGCGAGTGGAAGTGGGCGGCTTCATGGAGATCGACACCGAACCGTTCTCCGACACTACCCCAACGCGGCGCCATCTTTCTATCGATTACTACGGTAAAATGGAACATTGCAAATATCTTGTTAGCGACGTTTGTACATTTATCATTTTCGTCTTCACTGCTGACGCGCAGATGTTTGTTTACCTGCCAGTCGGGACTTTCCTGGCAATTCTCGGTTTTTGAAGCAGACTTCTCCATATAGGCATCGATCTGAGACCTTCCTTGGAGCTTCTCCGTCAACACCAGAACGAATATCTGTCTGGAGCCGTCAGGCTTATAACCAAACGGTGTCCAAGAATATGGAAGCTGTCAGGAACGAAAAACCGGTAGCCGACACCAGACACCGACTTAAAATTACCTGCCCAAATAAGTTTCATCGATTTTTTCTGATAAGAAAATCAAAGAATTCTCGCGTGATTCTTCTATAGGTTTCATCCTCAGGTTTTCCAGCTCCGATAAGAACAGCAGAAAAATCACAGGTCTTCGCAGCTGTAATAGTGCCGTTCTGCTAAAAGATTTTCGGTGAGAAAGTAACGAAAAACAAATATTTTTCAAAACCAATTCGCTCGAAACCAAAGATTAGCCTTATTTGGCGTTCTTCGAAAGCGTCTACAGCCGAATGCTTCTCTCTGACCCGGCAGTTACAGCAATATACCCCGGAGGGAGAGTGGCTCTGTCCTGTGGAGTTAGAGTTAGGATACGTCTGTCGGTTGGGAGATCCGCCATCCAGCCCATAAGTTCAACTTTCTTTTATATTGTCACTCCTAGCACACGGATAGCTCAGGAAATTGACAACAAGAACATCACTACCAGCCAGCATCGTTACAAATATTCATGTTTGAATTTCTACTAATAAAGTATGCCAAACGAGCCCGGGGCCATTTCTTATAGCTTTAACAATTCCCAATTAATCCTATAGATGAGAAGCTATTATTGATTTCGTATGTTTAAGGTCAAAGCGCATGACGTCGGTCAATGCCAAGAATTACTGGCGCTGTAACAACTTACCCCGGTCCATGTATCTTCCACAGAGTCAGCACAAAGTTAAGAATTTTACCATCTTTTAAAAATATATTTATATATGATTAATTAATGTTTACATTTGTTTTCAGTTTTAAGAAGGTTATTTGTAATTATAAGAAGTTGATATGTAATTAAAGTTCTATTAATTTTTTTTACCAATCTCGTTGTGCTGAAAACTGTAACAATGAAATAATCAACAGAACAAACGAAAATCCCGTGTACTGGCTGGGGGCGAACTATGGCTGAGACCTAAGATCTCGAGAAGTTACGTTTCTCGTACAATAAATTCATGAATTTATTTGCAATATAAAGTAACACTTTTCCTTTATTTAATTTTCTCAGTAGATAAACTGAGAATAAAAAGGGAATTATTCATTCTTATTTCGACGTCTTTTTCTCTCTCTCTCTCTCCATTGCTGCACTCTTTCTTTTCGATCGATGATCTCGAAAAGAATCCAAATCTTTTTTTTTTCTTTCTGTTTATAAGATCGAAGCATCTTTTCCTCAGAGATCGTAACAACAACAACAACAACAAAACTCCGCTAATGGCCGGTCTCGCGTTTATAACGAACGCTTTTTACTTATATGCATTTTAAATACTCTATTTTATCCAGCTGATTGAGCTCGACAGTTTTCTCGAAAAGATTAGCTATCTAAAATATTTGGCAGAGATTTACCAGACAGATCCATCCAATAGACTGGGGAAAAAAGTTACAAAATAACCCGGCAGACATAAAAAAAAAAAACATAAATGGGTTACAATTTACCTGAATAAACGAAATAAGATTGAAATGCACAACAAGGCCACCGCAGACTCCATTATCCACCATCATGTATTTATCGTCACGTGACTCGGTGCTAACCTCTTAGATGAAAGACGTCAACAAGCGTTTTAACATCTATAGACCAGATGTATTTATCGTCACGTGGCTCGGTGCTAACCTCTTAGATGAAAGGCGTCAACAAGCGTTTTAACATCTATAGACCATTGACTCAAAACGCAACGCAACATTTTAGAACCATTGTTAATATCTTACATATTAACCCTACGGAGACGCTCTTCGTTACGCCGTATTCGCATCACATCCACTGTCTTTCATATTTAAGATGTAAAATATCACGGGAAAGATGAGTTGAGGGATCTTTATGTCATTCATTAAAAATTAATTAAAATAGCGGCTTTTTACTGTCTGTCGCCGTATCACCTTTTGCTTTCCATTTTCGGTTTAAAAGCGGGCTGAGCTCTTTGAAGGCGATAGGTAAAATTAACTTTGTCGTTACGCATTAAATTTCTTTGGTAACCAAGGTGTTCCGTTTCGACTTCAAAAGCTTTATCCTTGTGATTATAGCAAAATTAAGATGGGTTCTTAGTCAAACTTGAGAATAATCGAGCCCAGGATTTTTCTAACAGCTGGGGGTGCGGAGAGTTTCTAGTTTTAAGCGATATCCTGTGTGATGGACCTTAGCGTGAATCCAGATTGGTCTAGTAGTCGAAATGGCCGTTTCCAAATTTGTCTTTTTTATTTGAAAATCTTTTGTCGCTAGAATTATAGCTCTCTGGGATCTTCTAACAATTGTATTTATAAGCTACAATGTTTACAGGTAGAAAGGTGGCTTAAGGGCCACTTCTTCGGGGTATGGTCAAATGGACATCAGCCATGGCTCAGAAATAGACATTCCGTCCTATTCCGTGTGGCGTTGCGCCAATCACGAAGAATTTCCATAACCTACATAGTCCTGTTTTGAAAACATTGGATATCTAAATATATTAACTGCAGCCGCTTTGGTAGATTCAGCGGCAAAGTCCATCCCAATCAGCGAAACAATAAAGTTTGGTTTAGTGATGAGGTCTACATATCGCCATCCAATGACATCACCGGAGGAAGGTTCTTAGATGATATGGCGGTTTATGTGAGTCGGACCATGTACAGGTGTTGGTCGGATATTTGGCTTCTGACAAGTGAGCCAGAGTAAGAATAAATCGGTGGCTGGCACAGTGGAAATAGAGGACGCAGAGATTCCGGACCCGGACCCAGCCTGTGCTCTATTTCTCTCCGCGTCCATACTCGCGCAGCTGTGGTATCTTTTGATACACGTGTAAATTGCAAACGATTTAAATAGGTTTCGAGTGATGAAGCAAAAGTACCTCCAAACTCCAAACCAGCCCTTATAAGTAGCCGCTTGGATGTGGGGTATGCGGTGTGTTTGGTTGGACATCAAGTGATGCTAACCTTTCGGGTAGAAAGTTTTCCAGCGGTGAGAAGAGATAACCACATTTTAAAAAGGGTTTTTTTTTAAAGACATCCTGGTAATTAGTCGCGACAATGCTGACAGAAGGGGGCGTAACTCGTGTTAGTCGCCCCAACCCACACATTCTCAGCAGATGACTCACCTTTTGGTCATGACGTATCTTGGTTCTGTGAATCATTCCGATGGCATTAAAAAAAAAAAAAAGTAACTCAAGAATGAAGAAAGAAAGAAACAAGATGAGACTTTAAAATGGCATCACAGGGGTCCTGCGATGCTTAAATATTTGAGTTATTATAAAAAACGAAAACAATAAAGGAAAGTGATAGTAAATTATTGAAGGCACATCGTATTTTAACTGAAGCTCCACCTTTACAACGTAATTGTATTTTTAAAATTTTATTTTTGTAAACTTTTATAATTTATCCATTTTTTTCAAATTTTGTCTTAATAGTCAGACGTAGCCATCATCTAAATCCCTGCTTATTTACGGTCTCCGGGTACGCCACCGATCACCGGTATCCAAGAAACTGCAAGATATCAGATTTAAATAAATTATATGAGTTTACTAAGCACGATGCACTATTCTGTTTGTTCTGGTGAACCAAAGACAATAAATCCTCATTTAATTATATACATTAAAAAATAGGTGTGTGCTTAACGATGAATTTTTAAAGTCCGTTTCAAGCTTAGTTTTGTCTGGCTCTCTTCAGATTTTAAAATTATTATTACACCCTCATTTACTTCCCATGTACTGTAATTTATTGCTTAAATGCCATTTAGTTCAAAACAGAAAATGAGTAACGCGAAGTTATAAATTGGTCTTTAAATGCATTTTGTTCACAAATATTTTTTTATTTAATATATCGGGATACCAAAAGTTCTTTTGCAACAACAGCAACAACAACAACAAAAACATAAACCATTTTCTTTGCAGCTCCAGTGTGAGATTTTTCTGTTGGGGAAATGTGAAGTTCCGTTAGAGTAATCTGAGTGCTACCATTCTGCGCTGTGGTCACGTGGTGTTCCCGGAGTGGATTTATCCTCCTGGCGGCAGTAAAAGAATTACAGCTGCTTACAGTTCTGTCAACGGGAGCCGTGGCTAATGAAGTCCACTGTCTTGCTAGAGAATTTTGCGGTTGACGGAGTGGGCGTGAAAAGGGTGTCGAAGAAGGGGGGTGGGGACGCGGCTCCCTAAAGCAGGCTAGAAATTCCCAGTGGGAGTTAACTTAGGAGAGCGTGCTAGCCACGTTATACAGATAGTAGTTCAGTCTTGAAGTTATCGGTCGGTCGGTTACACGTGCCCGCTGTGGACGAGCGTTAACTGGCTCCAGTCACGTGGTATCCAAGCGTCTGAGTCGGAAACGGTTTTCTCTTCGTATATTTCATGTGAGCTGAATGGAAAACACCTTCGAACTTCTCGGCCGTCGAGAGAACTCCAGCAGTTCTCGCACAGCAGCTTCCGGATGTTTGGCTTCTTCTGTTCTTGGGTGGGGGTGGGAAAGTGAGTAGAACTTTAGCGTCTGACCTCGTTAAATTAAAGTCCAGCTTGATAGGAGACGGAGTGTGGGCTTCAGGGCAGCCTAAATACGTACATTGCTGATTAGCCAGTGATCCGGAATATTGCCTTCGTCCTCTATAGTCTTTGACTATTTTTTTTTTTTTAAATTGCTTGGTGCAGAAAAAAGAATTAAAAGTTTTGGAGACGATCGCATTTATTCGGCGCCGATAAGCTGCAGAGACACCTGAACAGACTAGGCCTGGGTGGACGATTTTAATGGACCTAAGCCAACTATTGAAGTGGGTCCCAGTCCGGTTTTTTCCGGGCGACCAGGATTCTAAGAATGCAAGAATTTCAGTAGATTTAATAGTTTAATGGCTGTCAGTCCGAAGGTTTTGACAAGTTACTTTCAGGATAGAGACCCCAAGTTTAGATTCCTTCCTTTTCCACCTGGGAGCTTACCTTTTTTCCTGTTTGATTTAAGGAATGTTGAATATCTCGCTGTAATACCTTCGTTAAGCGCTTGACGTAATCTTTCAATTTAACCGAATTCCCAGTTAGTCTGCTCTTTCTTCACGTTTCTCTGCTCCCTTGATGACATTTCCTAGGTTGTTATTAAACTTTTGGGGGCACAGCCAGCCTACTGCTTGGGGTTGCTAACCTGTTATCAGTATTATAGACATGTTCTATTTGTTCCAGTTATAATATCTGCCGTTTTTTGCAACCTGTACCACTGTTTGTATAGCATCCATCAGTGGATTAGTTGAGCACATATTTTCCTCCATACTTTTACTACCATGGAGATCGACCATGGTTTTATTTACCAGGTGTTTGCGTTCCTGATACAGAAAAGCAATCAGCTCGGTTTCGACGACACTACGAACCCATTCTGGCATCCCTACTATCTAGCTGCCATACCACAGAGCGGAAGTAGCTATGTTGTTTATTGCTGTTTCGATACTTACTAAAATAAGGCTATGGATTCCCCAGCCCTTTAACTTCTGCTTTAAATCCTCAAAAATATTTTTTGCTCATCTAATTTTTACGAAAAGGAATATTTTTCCACATCCCATCTAATTCACTGACTGTCTGGGTGGTTTTGGTGCCCCCCTAAGAGACCCTAACTACAATTCTTTGGTTTTGGAAGTATTAATACGAGTACCAGTTGCAGTCCTGTACAAATCGCACCGTTTGCTGCCAGTCACATATTATTGTCGTAAATTATATAATTTTCGATTTATCGTGTATACTAGTCTCTTTCTATTTTCTATTTCCGAATCATACATGACAACGTCTCCGCCAATAGTATGAGAAGTACAGTGAATGGAGAGCGGCTGCATCTTATTCCTCTGGTGGGTTTAAAGTACGCAGACGCATATCAGTTCCAACTTACATTTGTTTGGGTATCGGTATAGCATAGCTACATCGACTTGATATGGTCTTCGCAGAAGTTAAAGGTTTTTAGTGTCATATCGAATGCTTTTGTCTGGTCTAGTGCCAGTAAAGCCGTATTTACTCTGTACATAAGTTCTCTGATCGGTTGCAGGAAGTGCTGTACGGACGGCCCTTAAAATGAGCAGGTCTTGTCAGGATTTATTCCCCTATCTATTAATGTCGGCCGCGCATGCCCGACACCGAGTGTTTTGGGGGGGTGGGATCTGTTGATTTTACTCGACTCGTCGTCAAGAGCAACGGGCACCTGGCTTTCACGCCCCTGTGTTGGTGCTGTTCGCCCTAACTCCCTTTCTGTGTGTTGTGTGTGCCGTGCCCTGTTCTGTTGGAGCACGGGCGTAAGGTCGGTTATATACGACCGCCAGCCTCACCATCTGACCCAGGCACTTCAGGTCAGTCAGGTTCGTGTTGGTGAGAGGAATCGCTCGCACTCTCACCAGTCCTTCCCGCGCCATCTTGTGCAGCAGCGCTCCGCTTTCCTCAACGTCGTCATGCACATCTTCTCGAGACAGGTAAATCTGAGGTGCTGCTGCCCCGACGACTTGTAATCGTACGTGGAGAAAAGGGAAGATGATCTGGACATCTGAGAGTTTTTCATTCCAGAAAGTGGTGTTGGATCTGGGTAATGGCGACTACCCTATTCCGTAGAGATATTCCCTCGGCCACCCCTGACTACCCTACTCTAGGGATCATTCTTTCGACTACCCGTTTATCATTTGAACCTTTACAACGGGGACGTTCTTCGCTCGAGCTGTTGTCGGCGTCACTGGTCTGGCGGTTATAAACATATATCCCGCCGACGCCTGATCGCATCCCGCACGCTGCATAACGTCGACAAGGAATGGAGCCATTTTCGCGGCTGACCTATCTCGAGGAGCTCCGTTTCCGTGATGCTGTCTAGAGACTATCAATGGAGATTTTCCCGGCCACACACGGAACAACCCCGCGTTTAGAAATGCACGTGTCTTTTGTACGTATTAGGTGACTTCTTTAAGATCGGAAGGGTCGGGGTCGTGTTCAAGTCTACGGTTAGTTAACTCGCAATGATTCTAAATAAAATCCCCTCTAAACCCCAACATTTCCGCGTAAACGTTGAGAAAGACATATATTAAAGTCTAAACAGGCGAGCAGTTTATTTCAGATTTTGTAAACTTTCGTTTATTTATTACTATTTAAACCTATTTTATATTTTAAAAGAAGAAAAATTATGGTAAATCCGCTTTTATTGCTTCCAGTGCAGCAAATACGAAGAGAATAAAAAAAATCATCCGCCTCGACTTGGATACGCCGGAAGAAGTGAACAGACACGATTCTCTCCCTTGTTAACGGTGGGTAAGAGCTTCCTGCTAGAACCCACAACACTCCACGAATATTTTGGCAATATTACTTACCCATCCATCAGTAAAAAAAAAAAATTTTAATGGAAATCGTGACATGTAATGGGCAAGTTCCAAAATTGATTCGGATTCTGGCTGAGAGCAAGTTGTTGTTAGCCAGGGAAGATCGGAGGCATCCATCAAGTTTCGCGACCAATGATAGCGGGGAAGGAAGAGAGATACGCTGTCGGAGGACCCATGCTGCTCCGTTGTCGCCCACCTCATTAATTACTCGAAACGGAAACGTTGATGGACGTTTTAGTCCACTTCCGCTTCTTGCACCCGCTGCCAGCCGCCAGCTTTTATGTTAACCGTTGAACGGTCGCTATCCGCCAGATAGCCCGCGCTTGTACGACGAGCACACCGAGCGCATTCAGCCGCCGGAGAGCAGAAGCGGGTCTTGTGAGAGCGGGTACGACGGCGTATCTCGGGTGGCCCGTTGGCTGGCCGTGGTGAGGCGTCTTGGTTCGGGGGGCGACTGAAGAACAGATGCGAAACTATTTCTGCGAAAAAAACCTTGCGCTTTTCAATTATCTTTGCGCATTTAGATGAATATAGGTTTTCTCTCGTGAATACACCATTAGAGGGGTGTGTTCACCTACACGTATTGTATCGCGAAGTTACTGGCTGAAAACCCCCTTTAAAAAGGGTACAAGACTCATAAGTGAACACACCTTTACAGGTGTACAAAGATGTCCGCTTTGCTACTAATATCCACTAACTGTGATCATTTTAAAAGGACTTGAACAGGAGCTACAAATGGTTGCGGTTGCTGGTCCATTCGTCGAACTCGGTTTGGCGCATATCCAGATTCCTTCTCACTATTATTTACCAGCTGTTTGGGGGCGGATTTCCCTTAGGGACTCCAGTTTCCTCCTGCATCTAAAGCTGGAGAGTTATGATACGGGATTTTTTTTTTTTTTTCCGGGCACGTGGTTAGGCTTTCAGCTGTCTTGTATCTTGGCCGCTGCTGATGGGCCTCTACGCCTTTTGCGAGACGTTCTCAGACCCCGAAAGTCGGAAGGAGATTTTCCAAGAAAAGTTTTAAAATTTGCTTTCGTGGGACATTACCATTAGCTAAATCCGAATAAAGTTGTTTTTGAAGCCTATTTAAACAAGAAAATTTACATTCCATTTGCTGGCTTGGTTTCACTTTAAAACAGTAATAAACCGATATCGTAATTATTCCGAAATCAAAGCGATTACAAACGAATTGTCCACAAACAGAGCTAACAGGAAAATTTGGTGTAGTGTTTATAAATTAATATTCATTCGTCTAACCTCATTCGTTAATTATGATGTCAAACTAAACTCTGACTTCTCGCCCAGTTATGACTTACAAACCACTAACTTTTTTGGGGGTTAGGGTTGAAAATTCATCCATTTTCCACCTGGCTGGCTAAACTTTTATTGGAATTTTCCGGGTGTTACTGACATTTTGCCGGAAAAATCCGAGTGCCGATACAATGACCGTCTGTGTAGAAAACTAACCAGGGCCATTTATGTTTGGAGTAAATGTGGGTAGAGAAACAAAATCTACTTCTGCTGTTGTAGTTTCAAAAAAATTAACGTTTCGGTCTTGTAGCAGGCTGTCTCTATGCTGGGTTTTGGTTTGTGGCGGCCGGTTGGTGCGTAAAATGAAGATAACCTATTATCATCGCACATAACATAGAAAATCTTTTGCAGACAACCAGGAACTATCTTTAAAAACTCGCTCTCTACTTTGTTTTCTTAACATTGTATTACGAAAATGTTGTTGTTTTTTTTTTCCTAGTCAGAGATCGGTTCTAAAGATATAAGGAAGCGATAGAAGTGAGATTTCAATAGTTTTCTTTGTAATAATTCCATGAGGCTTAAAATAATTTTTAAAGATTTTTTTAAACTAGTGATCCTTTATTTAAACCGATTACCCGAGTTTAGTTTCGAGTTTTGTAAAAAAAATATAATTTTAGCTTTTTCCTTTTAAAGTCGCTGTTGATGCTAAAATGTTCTTTCTATTACTCTGTCATTATTCAGGAGTATGTATTTATCCAAAT
This sequence comes from Nautilus pompilius, assembly GCA_018389105.1. Lineage (NCBI taxonomy): Eukaryota > Metazoa > Mollusca > Cephalopoda > Nautilida > Nautilidae > Nautilus > Nautilus pompilius. The sequence goes on from JACATO010002459.1 coordinate 78,911, forward strand.
TCTACTAATGAATTAAATATAATGGCAAGGATTAAAAGCGATCTCATTCGATTCAGTAGTTAGATGAATTTACGTATTTTTTACCTTCGACGTTTTATCTAAATATGCTTCCCATCAATAGACGACCCCTCCTAATTAAAGGTGTTCTTCAGCTGTATGAGTGTTGATATTCCACAAGACCCTGACTTGACGACCCCATCCTAATTAAAGGTGTTCTTCAGCTGTATGAGTGTTGATATTCCACAAGACCCTGACTTGACGATCCATCCTAAGTAAAGGTGTTCTTCAGCTGTATGAGTGTTGATATTCCACAAGACCCTGACTTGATGACCCCATCCTAAGTAAAGGTGTTCTTCAGCTGTATGAGTGTTGATATTTCACAAGACCCTGACTTGACGACCCCATCCTAATTAAAGGTGTTCATCAGCTATATGAGTGTTGATATTCCACAAGACCCTGACTTGACGACCCCATCCTAATTAAAGGTGTTCATCAGCTATATGAGTGTTGATATTTCACAAGACCCTGACTTGACGACCCCATCCTAATTAAAGGTGTTCATCAGCTATATGAGTGTTGATATTCCACAAGACCCTGACTTGACGACCCCATCCTAATTAAAGGTGTTCATCAGCTATATGAGTGTTGATATTTCACAAGACCCTGACTTGACGACCCCATCCTAAGTAAAGGTGTTCTTCAGCTGTATGAGTGTTGATATTCCACAAGACCCTGACTTGACGACCCCATCCTAAGTAAAGGTGTTCTTCAGCTGTATGAGTGTTGATATTCCACAAGACCCTGACTTGACGACCCCATCCTAAGTAAAGGTGTTCTTCAGCTGTATGAGTGTTGATATTCCACAAGACCCTGACTTGACGACCCCATCCTAAGTAAAGGTGTTCTTCAGCTGTATGAGTGTTGATATTCCACAAGACCCTGACTTGACGACCCCATCCTAATTAAAGGTGTTCTTCAGCTGTATGAGTGTTGATATTCCACAAGACCCTGACTTGACGACCCCATCCTAATTAAAGGTGTTCTTCAGCTATATGAGTGTTGATATTCCACAAGACCCTGACTTGACGACCCCATCCTAAGTAAAGGTGTTCTTCAGCTGTATGAGTGTTGATATTCCACAAGACCCTGACTTGATGACCCCATCCTAAGTAAAGGTGTTCTTCAGCTGTATGAGTGTTGATATTTCACAAGACCCTGACTTGACGACCCCATCCTAATTAAAGGTGTTCTTCAGCTGTATGAGTGTTGATATTCCACAAGACCCTGACTTGATGACCCCATCCTAATTAAAGGTGTTCTTCAGCTATATGAGTGTTGATATTTCACAAGACCCTGACTTGACGACCCCATCCTAATTAAAGGTGTTCTTCAGCTGTATGAGTGTTGATATTCCACAAGACCCTGACTTGACGACCCCATCCTAAGTAAAGGTGTTCTTCAGCTATATGAGTGTTGATATTTCACAAGACCCTGACTTGACGACCCCATCCTAATTAAAGGTGTTCTTCAGCTGTATGAGTGTTGATATTTCACAAGACCCTGACTTGACGACCCCATCCTAATTAAAGGTGTTCATCAGCTATATGAGTGTTGATATTCCACAAGACCCTGACTTGACGACCCCATCCTAAGTAAAGGTGTTCTTCAGCTGTATGAGTGCTGATATTTCACAAGACCCTGACTTGACGACCCCATCCTAAGTAAAGGTGTTCTTCAGCTGTATGAGTGTTGATATTCCACAAGACCCTGACTTGACGACCCATTCTAATTAAAGGTGTTCTTCAGCTGTATGAGTGTTGATATTCCACAAGACCCTGACTTGACGACCCCATCCTAATTAAAGGTGTTCTTCAGCTGTATGAGTGTTGATATTCCACAAGACCCTGACTTGACGACCCCATCCTAATTAAAGGTGTTCTTCAGCTGTATGAGTGTTGATATTCCACAAGACCCTGACTTGACGACCCCATCCTAAGTAAAGGTGTTCTTCAGCTGTATGAGTGTTGATATTCCACAAGACCCTGACTTGACGACCCCATCCTAATTAAAGGTGTTCTTCAGCTGTATGAGTGTTGATATTCCACAAGACCCTGACTTGACGACCCCATCCTAATTAAAGGTGTTCTTCAGCTGTATGAGTGTTGATATTCCACAAGACCCTGACTTGACGACCCCATCCTAATTAAAGGTGTTCTTCAGCTGTATGAGTGTTGATATTCCACAAGACCCTGACTTGACGACCCCATCCTAATTAAAGGTGTTCTTCAGCTGTATGAGTGCTGATATTTCACAAGACCCTGACTTGACGACCCCATCCTAATTAAAGGTGTTCTTCAGCTGTATGAGTGTTGATATTCCACAAGACCCTGACTTGACGACCCCATCCTAATTAAAGGTGTTCTTCAGCTGTATGAGTGTTGATATTCCACAAGACCCTGACTTGACGACCCATTCTAATTAAAGGTGTTCTTCAGCTGTATGAGTGTTGATATTCCACAAGACCCTGACTTGACGACCCCTTGTAATTAAAGGTGTTCTTTAGCTGTATGAGTGTTGATATTTCACAAGACCCTGACTTGACGACCCCATCCTAATTAAAGGTGTTCTTCAGCTGTATGAGTGTTGATATTCCACAAGACCCTGACTTGACGACCCCATCCTAATTAAAGGTGTTCTTCAGCTGTATGAGTGTTGATATTCCACAAGACCCTGACTTGACGACCCCATCCTAATTAAAGGTGTTCTTCAGCTGTATGAGTGTTGATATTCCACAAGACCCTGACTTGACGACCCCATCCTAATTAAAGGTGTTCTTCAGCTGTATGAGTGTTGATATTCCACAAGACCCTGACTTGACGACCCATTCTAATTAAAGGTGTTCTTCAGCTGTATGAGTGTTGATATTCCACAAGACCCTGACTTGACGACCCCTTGTAATTAAAGGTGTTCTTCAGCTGTATGAGTGTTGATATTCCACAAGACCCTGACTTGACGACCCCTTGTAATTAAAGGTGTTCTTTAGCTGTATGAGTGTTGATATTTCACAAGACCCTGACTTGACGACCCCATCCTAAGTAAAGGTGTTCTTCAGCTGTATGAGTGTTGATATTCCACAAGACCCTGACTTGACGACCCCATCCTAATTAAAGGTGTTCTTCAGCTGTATGAGTGTTGATATTCCACAAGACCCTGACTTGACGACCCCATCCTAATTAAAGGTGTTCTTCAGCTGTATGAGTGTTGATATTCCACAAGACCCTGACTTGACGACCCCTTGTAATTAAAGGTGTTCTTCAGCTGTATGAGTGTTGATATTCCACAAGACCCTGACTTGACGATCCATCCTAAGTAAAGGTGTTCTTCAGCTGTATGAGTGTTGATATTTCACAAGACCCTGACTTGACGACCTCATCCTAAGTAAAGGTGTTCTTCAGCTGTATGAGTGTTGATATTCCACAAGACCCTGACTTGACGATCCATCCTAAGTAAAGGTGTTCTTCAGCTGTATGAGTGTTGATATTCCACAAGACCCTGACTTGACGACCCCATCCTAATTAAAGGTGTTCTTCAGCTGTATGAGTGTTGATATTCCACAAGACCCTGACTTGACGACCCCATCCTAAGTAAAGGTGTTCTTCAGCTGTATGAGTGTTGATATTCCACAAGACCCTGACTTGACGACCCCATCCTAATTAAAGGTGTTATTCAGCTGTATGAGTGTTAATATTCCACAAGACCCTGACTTGACGACCCCATCCTAATTAAAGGTGTTCTTCAGCTGTATGAGTGTTAATATTCCACAAGACCCTGACTTGACGACCCCATCCTAATTAAAGGTGTTCTTCAGCTGTATGAGTGTTGATATTCCACAAGACCCTGACTTGACGACCCCATCCTAAGTAAAGGTGTTCTTCAGCTGTATGAGTGTTGATATTCCACAAGACCCTGACTTGACGACCCATTCTAATTAAAGGTGTTCTTCAGCTGTATGAGTGTTGATATTCCACAAGACCCTGACTTGACGACCCCATCCTAATTAAAGGTGTTCTTCAGCTGTATGAGTGTTGATATTCCACAAGACCCTGACGACCTGGAATTTTTATTTAAATAACGTTCTAGAAAATCTTTTCTTTTGTTATGTAAAAACATAATATATATTATTAATAGATTGAAATAAAACCCTGTCCGGTTTTTATGGTTTCTACACAGAGTTTGCCAAAAAAAAAAGGTTAAGCGACTAGATTCGATATGGAATTTAAACAAAAGTAAATATAGAATTTAAAAGGAAAACAATGGAGTCACCTCTCAGAACGTTTTAAAATTTCAGCTGCTGCGTGTTGGAGTCAGGAATAGAATCATCGTAATCAAAGGTCCACTACCGTACAAGATCACGGTTTAAGTAAATTCTGGTCTTAGATATGTAACTGATGATATCTATTATGTCCTTTTTTGTTAGAATGAACTTAACGCAACACCAACAAAAAGTGGATTTATAATGACTGTCTTCTTGTTGTCAGACCCGTGAGCTTATCACTCACTCGGGGTATTGCGTATCCCATAATAGTTTCGTGTGGTCTTATAGATCTACCCGCCAGAATAATACGAACGCCACAAGTTTGGGAGGTGTGTTTATTACACGACAATTCAATGTGTTGCACTGTCTGGCCAAAAATGCTAAGAAACGAAGTAAAAATGGGAAATCTCGTAGCTTAATTTGCATGCATTAGTAGATCTTTGCATAAGTAAAAGTATTTCTTTGTCCTCTTAAGGGCTTGGTTTTGGGTACCGTCCTGCCGGGTTCCCTTATTTGTGGAAAACCACTTCTGGAAAATACAGTTCAAGTCCCAATCAGATCTCGACAGACTGAACTTGGAAGCTTGCGCAACAGACACTTTCACCAATGGACATGGCACTAACCCTGAAAGCTACGCATTAAGGGCGTCGCTGACAGATTGCCTATGGCAAACTTTTCTCGAGTGCGAAAAAGAACGCCACCTACGAAGGTGCCTGAAGCATGGCGATTGTGGCAGAGATTACTCGAAGATTTAAGCCTCCAACATGTATCATTTGGACAGTTTAGGCTGCTGCCGGTAGTGATATAGTCTGGGATATATTTAGCTGCCCCGCATTGCGAATGACTGATTTAGAGAATATGGATGTGACTCCACACATATTCCTTAGCAAGGCCATAATATTTCCTGATTTCGATCTGTTCCCAAACTTATCTATAAATACATACACTGTTTGTTCAGAGTTCAGAAGTCGGGGTTTTTCATTGTTGACCAGTTTATCAATGCACGAAATTAAAGGTTAAAAACAAGTCTTCGCTAATATTTGGTGTAGGAAATTGGAGCCGCGTAATTGATTTTTGTGGAATTTTAAATAATATATTAAAATTTTACTGCGTTTAAAATGGTTTTGAGAATTAACTCTGAGATATAAAATTAGTCGACAAGGCTCTCTGTGATCTGTTGTTTAGGGTTGGGAGAATAACGAAGTTCACCTGCCCAGTATAAATAACAAGAGCAAGTGCGCTTGCCAGAGATTAGATGGGATATCGTTTTAATGTTTACCCCTTTGATTAGTAAACGTTTTATTTACTGAAACGGTATTGGAAATTTTTATAATATATGCCATTGCGCAGGTATATGTAGAATATGAAGCCGGTGACAAAAAATGGATGATCCGCAGTTTACTTGATGCTACTACAACCGTAATTCAAAAGATTTTTAAAATCTAAATGCACCACACCAGATTACATTGCTCGTTAGCTTAATGCGATGAGTTCCTCTCGATTAATACAGAGTCTTACTCTGTACATAACAAAACAGATCGGCAGTTTCTCGTGTGTCGGTTAACTCTTAACATCCAAAATAATGGAAAGATAATTGAACTACAAAATTACATAAACCAAATGTTTAAGGTCATTCCCCTAATAACCAGAGCTTTAAGTTCTTTTTGGACAGCATCAAGTCCTATTTCAGTTAAGTTAAGAAATAACTAAAATCTTAGAATTCAATTCTATCAGAGAGAAATTCAGAATATAAAATGAAACTGGAGACACAAAAAAGGGGGGTGCGTAATAATACTTCATAACGGTCGGACCCTACCAACAACCTGTTGCTCAAATCTTCAGAAACTTGTTCCGGCTGTTTCTTCTTGTCCGGAACAGTCGTATCTAACACTCAGACGTAGTTTCACAGGCACCGTCTTATTAAAGTTTCATACGTTTAATCTTATATCGGTCTGTGGTCAACTAATGCGGAAGATGCTGCACTAATTGCATCGCGTTACCAGTAGAGAAGGCGCCATCGCAAACGAGGTACCCCTGGTATTTGGGGCAGCCGCTGAGAACCTCCTCGAACGGCGGACGTTGTGTGCGACTCCCGAGCACGGTCCACTTTGTTACGAGGGAGAGGTGTTCTCACCACGCGTGGAGTGGAAGGTGTCTTTAATGTATGCCATTTTATTTGACGCCTCAGAGAGAGAGAGAGAGCAGAAAATTTTGTTGTTTTTAAATGGTTATTAATGAAAAGACGAAGTCCGTAAACTGAAAGTAGTAAACGAGGTATGACGCAAGCCCCTTTATCTACAATGAAACATCATTTAGATCTCATTATCTAAGTTTACTTATCAAAAACAGGCAGAATGGCTGAAGTGAGTTTATTGAGCGATAATTTTATAGAAATTAAAGCAGTTCCTCCTAAAACCAAGTGAATTTGTTTACATTAGAAATGTTTATCCGTATATTTATAACTAAAGCTTAACTATAAGGCGAGTATGAAGTGGTAAGACACAGTCAGTACCATATTGTATGACAGCAGCGTTAACAGGATCACAATATAGCATAATGAATATAATTCTTTGTAACTACAAATCGGTATCGCTTTAACCATATGTATTTTTCATTACGAGTGTGTGACTAAATATACAGCTTACTAAACACAAATACTGACTAGAGATTTTAGGCTGAGGTGGTATAAACATGGTAAACATGGGCCACGGAGGGTTAAATAACTTACTCTATCAGGTCTAAGTTACTGATATAATTACAAGGGAGATAAACGCTAAACGTTATGAATATGTGAAAAATCAAATAATCTCTTAAATAATCACCTTTAGTGCAAGAAATAGTACATTAAGTTTTTAATTTTTTATACTATATATTTGCATTTTGAGATGCTGGCCAAAAACTGATAATTTAAAAAAAAAAACGCATTTGTATTTTCAAAATTTCAAGACCTAATTAATATGAAGCTCAGGGGAATTCGTGTTTTACTGATCGAACTTACAGTCACCTCAAGTTTGAGTTTGAAGTAGAAATTTGTTTCGCCTTCGTACTGCTGCTGATGTTGTTAATTCTAAAGTAAAACCCATTCTACATTCATCCTTCATTCTATTAGGTGTCAGCTCCGCCATCCAGCCAAGAATTCACGCGTGCCGTGTGTTCCGAGCGGTGGAGAGACTCCCGCAGTCCTGCGTACCGACCGACCGACCGACCGACCAACCAGCCGACCGACCGACCGACCGACCAGCCAACCGACCGACCGACCGACCAGCCGACCGACCGACCGACCGACCGACCGACCAGCCGACCGACCGACCGACCGACCGACCAGCCCCGCCACTGATCTGCAGAATATGCATTAAAACGAAACGCATTAATGATGATTTTTTTTAAAAAGCTGACAAAAAAGCCACCTTTTTTGTATCATAATTATATATTTTTTTCTTTCGTTTTAACACGTCCAGTATAATGGCCCCTAATTATCTCCATAGCCAGTTTTCATGACGTCTAGAACAAACGGATGTGACGTCACACTTAAATGCACGCGCGGCTACTCGTCACTGAACTCCCTTTCCAACCTCTTTGCGAATGTCGTCGATCTTTTACTTTCATCCTATGGTTGATCCAACTGAGAGTGTTCAAAACCCCACTCGAGACGACACCCGACGACGTCAGAGTTGGCGCTATGGTAACTTCTCCTTTAACCCGGTCCTCTCTTAAGTGTTTAGATTTCTGTTAATACATGGAACATGCATGTGCAATAGACAATAGCATTTTAATTAGAATTGGAGTTCATCAGCTGTCGCAAAGTCAGGGTTAGGGTTAGTAGGTAGGTAACTATGTTGGTTTACTGGTGATTAGACAGAACTGTACCGTATACATACATGTTTGTTAACTGAAGTAGGTACTTTAGGTTACAGGTAGATCAGCACGTTGATGGAAGAGTTACTTGGAAGCTACACAGGTAGATAATCAAAAAAAGCGGTGTCGCGTAGCAGTTGACCACCGGTAAGGGGTCAACGTTGAAGCGTTTGTAAACATTCCAGTTGGATGGTCAACACCTCTGAATATCAGGTAAATTACTTAGCAGTCGGCTTCTATTGGGAGCGGTTGCATGAAGTCTTAGGTAGGAAAGTCTAACGCTTGGTAGTTAGTTGGTTCTACAGTTACCAGGAATGGTAGCAAAAATAACTACAGAAGCAGATAAATATTGGTAAGATGGCCTACGCCTATTACATGTCCTCCGTGACGCTTTCTGTAGCGACACCTGGCGTCCAGGAGATCACTGCAAATCAAACAAAGCCAACCACGTGTGTGCCTAAAGTGTCCGAAATTGACAACCTAAGAATTTTACGGGAAAACAAAGAAATAGCATCTCTCACGTGGAACCCAATCGGTGTCCTGTGAACCCAGTCTTCTGTAGAACTCAACTTTACAGAAGACGCATCACTGAGTTTTAAGCATTGGATACAACTCATGGGTGTCCATGCGAGAATGACGAGTGCGAGATGAACCGCGTTAAGACGTTCATTATATATGACGTCACGCTTCGATTACTGCGTCCACCTAGCTAAATTACTGTCATCAATGCTCAGCACGGCCTTCAAAATTTAACGTGCTAGGTGTCCGTGTGATCTCCATGATTAATATTTGTTCTTTCTTCTCCCACCCCTCACCCCCCCCCTGAGGGCCCTGACTGTAGAATTACCAAGGAAATATTTCGTAAGTGCATGGCTGCGAAACAGTTTTTTCCGAACTCCAAGAAGTCACCACAGTCCATTTCTTCGACAAGATATCCTCTTTTTTATGCTTGATGAATTATATTATTGCTGAGTTAGTTCTAAATGATGCCGGCCAGCATTGTGTTAGCGACGAGTATCGGTTCCAGGTGCGCAGTGTTTGCCCGGTACGTTGTTTGAGTGCGTCTCCGGTTGGAGAAGAGCAGCCTCCAGCTGATCAGGACTGCGAACTCGCCTTTTCGGGCCGTACCCCCGCGGACCATACGAGCGATGAAGGGAGAACCTCGCCTTCGAGCCAGAGGGTTGTAAAATCTCACCCCAGTACCTGTGACCGGTTATCGCGCCTCTCCAAATGATGACGAGAGAGGAAGGGGCAGTTTTCCAGCCACCCTGAATATTCATCCATACCATCAGGACCGACCCGGGGGTAAACGGCGTAGTTAGCGAAACGTTTCTCGGTTTTTCTCCAGACGTGTAAGTCCGTCTATCAGTGCTGTGCCCAGACTCGTCTGTGGGTACAACACGGAGCCCACCGAGTCACGTGTGGTGCCGTGTCAGGGAGATGCGCCGCAGTAGTGATGTTCCAAGCCAGATGCCGCTGGCGTGAAGTCCGCTGTAATCCGTGCGCTGAGATTCGGTGATTGGTTGGGCTTTAGGGGGGCTCGGTTTCGGAGAGATTCGATCCTCACGGAGGGGGAGGGGGCTGTAGCCATTAGAGATAGGAAAGTCTACGTCGCGCCCGCCGGAGCCCGGCTCACCTGGTGTCAGAGGTCACCTGCAGTACGATCGCGGTAGCCATTAGAGATAGGAAAATCTACATCGCGCCCGCTGGAGCCCGGCTCACCTGGTGTCAGAGGTCACCTGCAGTACGATCGCGGTAGCCATTAGAGATAGGAAAGTCTACGTCGCGCCCGCCGGAGCCCGGCTCACCCGGCTCACCTGGTGTCAGAGGTCACCTGCAGTACGATCGCGTGCACCAAGGCTAAGCAGATTCAGCAGAAAGCGATGTAACGTTACAATCTGTAGATGCTACGTCGTTTTTTTTGTGGGTCTTCGTCAACCGGGACACGAACACAGCTGAACAAACCGTGCAGGAACTCAACCAATTGTTGTTCATTCTGGCGATCGGTAGGTGTATATTGCTGACCATTTTAACACCTTTCTGAATTACGGTGCAATGGCGAAACTTTCGAGCGCGAGGAAAGATACTGGACACAGCTATCACAGAACAGAATTCCGTTTTAAACGTCACCATAACGAGATGCAGAACTTTCTTCCATAAACGGTTATTTATGGCGATTCAAAGTAGCTTCCCGCAACGGCAAGAAAAATTGTTCTTGCACGCGTAATCTGAGAGAGAAAAATTGCTGGCTTTAGACGAAGTTATCAATCTTATATTTAATTTTAAAAAAATTTGTAATATTATAAATGACCGCGCAGACATTTCAAGAGAGCAGCTGAGCTGAGATTTTAGCGATTGTGGATTCATTTTCTGGTTGTTATAAAGTCACTGCCGTGAGAACGGCCACCTTCCGTTAAGACATACACGCAGAACACTGAGTAATAAAGCTCTAGACAATGCTTGCAATGCATTGTTTGTTATGCTGGAAAGAAAATCTCCACCTAGAAAATATGTAGCCGCCTTCATTCCAAAAAACAGCCGTCTCTTTGAGGGTTCTAATCGATATTATGGGCGTTGGAATTTTCATAATCGTAAACATCTATTATCATGTACGCTGACTATTCCACAATAGACTCTAAGGCATGAATATTTATTATAGATTTTTCCCCCCTTTCCACCTCAATGCTCAGTCTTTGATAAGAGCACGAAAGTGAGCTACCACGGAGTTTCCGGTCTTAAGACAGAACGTACTCTCAGTTGGCTCTCCCCTGAAAATTTTTTTGCCGGCTCAAAAAGTAAAATATCAAAGTAAAACGAAATTATCCATGTTAACCAATACCTTTTCCGTGGAAATATATTTTTAAAATACGTAAGAGCACCCCAGAACGTTCCCTCTCCTGTTTTAAAAGAACTAGACAGGCAAAGAGGAAGTCAGGCAAAAGTTTCGCCTCGTTTTTCTTCATTAACCGACCGCGTGAGCTTCCTCCCGCATCTAGAAATTTTTAAAAAAAAAAAGATTCCAGTATGGGTTTCTGAGTGTGCGTGTTGTGGGTTCTATGAGGGGACGATTCTGAATTGTTCGTACCTTCGGCCACAGCTCAAAAAAGTCTCCAACCAGACTCCGGTAATTACTCGCCTCGTCTCGTCAGCAGGGGCTGCTACACCGTCCTCAGACCCCGAGAGTCAGGACGGAGAGGAGCTCGATAGAAGAATCAGAGAAATAACCCCATCTCTACGTCCCGTGAATAATCCCCTTACGACCGTAGAAGTCCCTAAACCTTTCTGATTATAACAGATATAGGTCAACGGAGTAAGGTAGCGCGCTCCTTCGTTGCTGTGGCACCAAATCACCGTCCAGTCTCCGAAACCAATGCATCCTGGGGGGGGGGGTTGTCCCCCTCCCCTTGTCTCACTCTTACGGGTCCATTTTCAGCGGATTTTCTCCTGATAACCCGCTTTCCTCGCACCTTCAGAGAGACAAAAGTTCTAATCGATATTTCGGTGAAATCGACCAGGCTGAGGTGCGCAGGCGCGAGTCGTCGTCTTAAGCGTCCTGCTCACGTGCCTCCAAGAAAGGTGGGGGGAGGTAATCGCGTTAACCCTGGTCGCCTAACTGCGTGTAAAAGAAGAAGAAGAAAAAAGAACCAACAGGGATATTTAATTATATCTTGCCGAGAGCCAGAATTTACCCAGAACTATTGACGGGGTTTTCGTGAGGCGGAGCAGAAACGCGAGATTACGAAATGCCAGGCACGATTCTAGGAAAGCGTTTCTTCCGTTTAAATCTCCTTGTGGATCAGGGGCTTCAGGCCCCATTATTTTACAATGCGTAAAAAGACACCACCCTTTGTTAATAATGGAGCCGTCCGCTCCCTAAGTATAATTGTATACGGGCACGCACAGACATGGCATCGGTGCCTTCATGTCGGCTAAAAAAACTAACTATGATTTAGCAAAATCTCGAAACCATATTGTTAAATTCTTTAACTATTTCTTGACGCCATAGGATTATTAACTTGCATTAGCAAATATATAAATGAGCGGTGTTGACGTATCTTTAACGAAATCGGATAACTAACCTAGAATTTAAACAATATATATTTAATTTGGCTTTAAGTTTTAATATAGGAGATAGTCAAAGTGTAGCTTTTGTCATTAATTAGTACTGCTCGGATCACGTGTCAGCGTTATTCTATCTGCCTATCGTGTAGTTTTGAGCATTCGTCAGTGTAGATTCTACACGGCTGCTTCTACTACGCAAACAAGACTTCAAGTGCATGTTACAACAGCGTGAATCAGTAAACAGACTCGCGATGTGACTGGTTCCAATGAAAATCCCAAGTGTTTGCTTTGCCAGTCATCACTGGAATGTCATATCCGACGTTTCCATAGAATCGACTTGGAAGTTGTTCAAAATCAACAATGAACCAAACAAAACCGACCTAACCTTCCAACTCTTCAAACAAACAACATGGCTGCTAATCTTTCTTTTGAAACTAATATTCAGATTGAAATAACACAATTTTCTCATATATTTGTTTGTAAACCGAATATTACGAATCAGTCTGCTTGCTATGGAAAAAGAAAGCATCAGACTGTTGGATTCCAGGAGGAAAACCCTGGCATCAAGGTTTTCGTTTAATAAAGTGTACGTACGCGCATTATTCCAGAAACATTAAACACTGGTAGTCAAAACTACGAAATGGAATTATTCCACTTGCCGTCTTAACAGTGTTTGTTTCTCCTTTGGCTTAGCTTATGTCTCTGTTTGCATTTTATTATAATAAGACGCTAAAACTCACAATGAGAGAACATTTAGTCAAATAAACAACCTGTTTACCTTTTAACCTAATTTTTTAAAAAAATTTTAACAAAGTTTTGAAATAAGCATTATATATGCCTGAAATTTTATGTATTTTGTTTTTTCAGTCATCATCTTCCGAATATAATTTGAGCAGTAAGAAAAACAGAAGGAAGGCTAATCTTGCTAAACTAAAGCGAGGCTGGTCCTGCTAAGCATGGTCAAAGCCGAATACAACAAAAGGTCTAGTTGACGAGGAGAGATGTTAAGCAAAAACGACAAAGAATCACGGGGCAGCCACTCTTCTCAAAGAATTAGGGAGGAGGGGTATTGTTCTCAGTGTCAATTGCTTGCCATTAAAATTGCACAGATCTTTAATGCACAAAAACAAAGTAATCACAAAGATACACCTGCCAAAAGCTGGAGCAGCTCAAAGCAAGATCAAACAGATTTTAACGGAAGATTCCGAGCTCCATATGTTCGCCTGCTCCGAAATTACCATTTGGACCAACTTTCTACAAACGACAATCGTGGACCTACCATTTTGGCATCTATGACAGTGTACGGCGAAGAAAGTTCACCAGTAGTATTGTATGGTCTGAATATACAGCATATTGTGGATCTGATAAAATATATATATAGCAGTCGTATTCTGAAGAACTTGGAGACTTTGAAACCACGGATCGAAAAATATAATTTTCCCTTTGTCTTAGATAACTGCAAAAAAAAACAAACAACAGAACAATGGTTAGGACATCTTTTCTTACGATAATTCTCTCGTGAGATCCAGAGTGTTTTCATAATTAAAGCACCATGCACTTCTTCATGCGATAAAGATTTTTGACCGAATCGATAAACATCTGCGTGTTCATTGGCCCCTTATCTATTCTGCAGAATAGTAGAGAAAAGCAGTCCGCAAGACGACTAGAATGAATGAATGTGTGACCACTCGGATGAAGGCTACGGAATTCAAGAACCTCGCATATGCTCAGAAATAGACCAATCAATTACTCCGGAAGGTGGCGAGTCTTCAACTCCTCTAAAGTATCCATCTTCTGCTAAAGCTCAGAACAAGATGGTATCAGAAATTCCTACGCGTAAAACATAGATAACTAAATATACACGTGGAAGACTTCCAATGTAGATTGGAAAACTAATAGACTAAGCGGATGCAATCAAGTTTCCACAAAAATACAAGGTACGTCTACTATTGGTCAAGAAACTATGATGGCAGGACTTTGCTGCCACGGGGTCTAGATGTACCAAACCATTTCAAAAAGCCGGTAATAGAAAATACACTAATTAAGATATTGGTGTTGCTGGTATTCCAGTGCCTGAGGAAAAATACATCTTGCTTTGATCTTACGAGAAACTATGTACAAAGAGAAAACCAAATGTGGAGAAGCTACTTACGACAGTTTAAATAAAGCACGTGACGCACGAAAAGGGGCTCGAGGTTAGGGCCTGACTAGTAAATTAAACGGTACTTCAGTTTACCGCGGCGTTCTTCAGAAAGCGAGCTCAACGATCATTTGCCGAATCTATGGACAAACGACGGCGCCAGACAACACTTTGATAATTTATAACATGAGCGGTATAAATATACCTCACCGGATGATCACAAGGTACTCGAAGAGTCAACGGGTGAAGTGTGACCGTGCTGCCTCCACTAGCGTCTTGGACCACCGGACGTTCCATACTTTCAATTTCCGATATCTGAAAATGATTAGTCAGTGCGGGTTTCTATTGAATCGGCGTTAAAAACAACAACAACAACAACAACAACCACCGAGCCGCTAGAATTTAAATGAATACTTAAATAGACATTTTGAAATAATGTACCGGGTCATCTTCATCTACATGTGCCGCGTCGGATAATAACTGTCCGATTCCATTTTAACGAGATGCATAGGTGGATGCCATATTTTGTAACAAATAATGGCTCGAAAGAAAGGGTAGAGCCTTTTCTGGGTGCATGGATGTTTACTCTGAAGATGTTCGGTGCTCGCTCTCTCACCGGTCTGCGGGCGTATCGAGGAACGTTCAAGAGACTGCGGCGCTCCGACCCTACAGGCTGTGCTGTGGATGTAATGGCTTTATAAAACATCTCAACAGCTCTGGAAACCGGTGTAGCCTGCTGCCCGCGCGGCCAAATATCCTATCTCTTGAGTGTATTTTGAACAGTTTCTGAGATAGTTTTCATCAGCTCCCACTCAAGTTGCCACTCGCTCGGTCTGCCAGCCAGGCCGGGTTTATTACAATAAAGCGATGTCGATATACTAGTCGATTTCTCCCCCTCCCACCTCCATCCAACCGGCTGCATTTTGAGGAGATATTCGTTTAATTTTAGGGTCCCGTAGGTTTCCCCAAAAACCAAACGTAGCGGTGACCAAAGGGTTGAATGCGGCTCGCCCGGTTCCTTTACCAGGGTCCCTGATCCCAGTTTCGCCGACAGAAATAACCAAGAGATTCGCAAAGCCTATAAGTAGTGAGTCTTGCTTGTGACAGCATTCATTTAAAGTCATGGCTACCGTTAGGGACCGTCCCGAAATTACCTAATCTGTTACTTACCCTGACAGTCCGTTTCGCCGCTAGGTGGAGTTTATAAAACTTTATTTTTTTTTATTAGAAGTGGTGGAGACTCGGTTGTTTGTTCAGACATTACAGAATCACCGGTAGTAAAGGAAAAAAAATGTAAATTGAACCACCCAAGGCGTTTGGTAGAATTATATGAACACTTATCGGCCGAACCCTCTCACATCTAGCGCAGCGTCACCGCCAATCGATCGAACGGGCCGGACGTCTCTTTGATCTGGTCCCCTTTCTAGTTTGACAGCCAGCGCACTGAAGGACTCCACTGAAAAGCTACAGAAAAATCATTTTTATTCCTAACGACAATGAATCGTGTGGCCAATGCATCCGTCCGATGAAATGCAGCAATTAGATACCGTTAATGTCGGAGGAGTTTTAAGAAGGCCTGTAATTATCTGTCGAGGAAACTTTCATGGTCGGAGCTGACTAACGGCTGCGTCTTTCACGAGGAACGGTTACGACGTCACACCGCCGAGAGACTCATCGAGAGCTAGTTCACACGGAGGCCACGGCGCTAACCCCGTCTCTTTCATTCCGTTCCATTTTATCCTGCAACATGCAAGACAATTATCTACTCAAAAAAGATAACCGATGCGCTCCGTGAATGATATCCGGATAATCGCTGCTGACGGACGTTTTTACTCAATGAATTTGCGAAAAGATGCGAAATGCGTCTACTAGCGAATTATTTCCCCCCTGACTTTAGCCAGTGTCGCTAGTGAACGATACCCAGAAAGGTGGCGCAACCACGGAAATAAGCATAGCTAGGAACTATCAGGGGCCAGCTGGGACTGTTTAGCTTTACGGATGGATTGTATTAGCATAGCTAGGAACTACCAGGGGCCAGCTGGGACTGTTTAGCCTTACGGATGGATTGCCTTAGCATAGCTAGGAACTAGCAGGGGCCAGCTGAGACTGTTTAGCTTTACAGATGGATTGTATTAGCATAGCTAGGAACTACCAGGGGCCAGCTGGGACTGTTTAGCTTTACAGATGGATTGTATTAGCATAGCTAGGAACTAGCAGGGGCCAGCTGGGACTGTTTAGCTTTACAGATGGATTGTATTAGCATAGCTAGGAACTATCAGGGGCCAGCTGGGACTGTTTAGCTTTACGGATGGATTGTATTAGCATAGCTAGGAACTACCAGGGGCCAGCTGGGACTGTTTAGCCTTACGGATGGATTGTATTAGCATAGCTAGGAACTATCAGGGGCCAACTGGGACTATTTAGCCTTACGGATGAATTGTATTAGCATAGCTAGGAACTATCAGGGGCCAGCTGGGATTGTTTAGCCTTATGGGTAGATTGCCTTAGCGTAGCTAGGAACTAGCAGGGGGCAGCTGGGACTGTTTAGCCTTACGGATGGATTCTATTAGCATAGCTAGGAACTAGCAGGGGGCAGCTGGGACTGTTTAGCCTTACGAGTAGATTGTCTTAGCATAGCTAGGAACTAGCAGGGGGCAGCTGGGACTGTTTAGCCTTACGGGTGGATTCTATTAGTATAACTAGGAACTAGCAGGGGGCAGCTGGGACTGTTTAGCCTTACGAGTAGATTGTCTTAGCATGGCTAGGAACTAGCAGGGGCAGCTGGGACTGTTTAGCCTTACGGGTGGATTGTAGCTCAAGTAAAGCTACACGGTCGTAGGTTTAACAAACACTTCCCGAACCAAAGCGAATCCGTTCTCATTAAAGGTCATTTTCAATTTCTAATTTATGAATGAAGATAGAACCAGAGCCAATCGGCGGCAGCTAGTCAGATTAGCACAAAAAACTGCCTTTAATTTTTTTATGCAGATCAAGAGGAGCCTTCTTATGGGTTTAGGAGATTCTTTACTGCACTTTTCTACTAAAGGCGACCAAAACCGTTTTCCTAAACAGATGTCTTTGATATATTCACAAAGCTGGAAGAGTTAATCCCATTTTTGATGATGTCAAAGACATTTTAAGACGGATATAATTGGGGAAAAGCAGTAAATCTGACTCTTTTAAATAAGTAACAGCGCGTTTATTATGGGCTTCCATTGGTTGAAGAAATTAAGAAATAAATTAGATTTTAAAGTAGCGACAACTCACTCAATTATTTACGTTTGATTAGAGGGTTAAAAGGGTGCATTGTGAAACTGGACTTTTACCAAAACTTGAAAAAACTACGGAATTAGTGAATCCAGATTTAAAAGAAACAGAACATTGAAAGAAATAATTTTAAATCTTTATCTCAATATCCGAAACCTTTCTTTTACTTACCAAAGATAATTATTGGTTTTTAATTAAGCACAGGAGATGGCAGATGTTGGCGACGATGATTAAAACATGGGAACATATTATATCTTTAATCTGAAGGTGCATAGTTTTACAAATATTGTCTTTTGGTAAACTGTGGCTAGGATCAGAATAAAAGTCTTTTTTAGAGAGAGAGAGAGAAGAGAGAGAGAGAGAGAGAGGAGAAGGAGAGAGAGAGAGGAGAGAGAGAGAGAGGAGAGAGAGAGAGAGAGATGGAGAGAGAGTAACAGAGAGAGAGAGAGAGAGAGAGAGAGAGAGAGAGAGATGGAGAGAGAGTAACAGAGAGAGAGAGAGAAGAGAGAGAGAAGAGAGAAGAGAGAGAGAGAGAGAGAGAGAGAGAGAGAGAGAGAGAGAAGAGAGAGTAACAGAGAAGAGAGATGGAGAGAGAGAGAGATGGAGAGAGAGAGAGAAGAGAGAGAGAGAGTAACAGAGAGAAGAGAGATGAGAGAGAGAGAGAGAGCGAGAGAGAGAGAGAGATGGAGAGAGAGAGTAACAGAGAGAGAGCGAGAGAGATGGAGAGAGAGAGAGAGCGAGAGAGAGAGACTGAGAGAGAGAGAGACTGAGAGAGAGAGAGAGAGATGGAGAGAGGAGAGTAACAGAGAGAGAGAGAGAGGAGAGAGAGAGAGAGAGAGATGGAGAGAGAGAGTAACAGAGAGAGAGAGAGAGAATATAGAAGATACTACAATCAGGCGGTGAAGGGAAACACTTAACATTAACATCGGACTACAGAGAAGGAGAAAAATTAGCGAAAATCTTTATCAAAACGTCTACCGAAAACAGACGTGTATGGAAACCTCCAATAAACAGCAGAAGGCTGTCTACATCAAAGACTTACGTGCAAATGAGATCAGAGATGCGAACATCGAAAAATGAGCTGCGTTCAAGATGCGGAAATCCCATTTCTGCCAATGTACCCACGTGTCACGCCTCCCCAGTGTTACCTACGTCATCAGTGGTCGCTACGTCATCAAACCGCTTGGGTAAAGGCACCTGCCCGGTCGCAACGAAACGAGAACGGAAAGATCTAATTCATCATGAAAGACTGTGTCTTATTAGTAATTAAAATGTGGCCTGTAAAGTTAAAATCGCATAGGTTTGTTTAAATAAGTTTGCGCGATAGACCGAACAAATTTAAAAAAAGAAATTATTGTGAGAGTCGCCACGTGTCTAATATGATCGGATAGCAATTAAAGACCACAATACCTCATAGCGATATCGATGCATCGCCAAATCCTTTTGCCATGGTGGAAAACAGACTTTAAAAAAATGCAAACAGAACTTAATATTAAAGTACAATTAATCAGAAACTTTCGTATCTTAAATTTACAATTCTTAGAATTTATTTCCATAGAAAACGAGTATTTAATCAGGATCTTGGTAAAAGATTAGCTGGCAAGATTTCCACAGTCTTATTCCTAACTGCAAATCTCTATAAACGAATCTCTTTTGTTTAAATATTCCGTACAAAATATTTGGTTTGAATTTAGTGTTAAGAATGCAACTTCCTGTTTGTGCGCGATGAATAGTGTTAATTAATTTTGCATATATTTCAAAGAAATTTAGCTGAAACTTTTGTTTATGGATTAGAAACGGCAACTTCTTATCTTGGCACGCGCGAAACCAAAATACTTTATAGGGTTTCACGGTCGTATGTGATACAAGCAATTCTTTGCATAAGGTTGATTGGCTAAACACTGGTGTTACACCGCTATATTGCGCAGACCGGTGTAATATGTACATTGATGCTGAAGTGAAATATCGGGAAATCCCCTTGGGTGGTATGTTTTGCCCACACAAAGAAGCACACGGCTGAGGGTCGGATCAAAGACAGAGATAGAGTGGTTTTGTGTTCACGCTGAAACCTCGCTAAATCAAGAATTTCGACACCTGCCTACCGTGAAGAGTTCTCATTAAGTCGGATTCTTTGATATAATTGGAAACGTCGCCCCATCCATGCAGATAATCGAAAATCAACAAATGTGAAATTAATTCCATGTGACTGGTAATGTATGTTCCTAGAAGGCATGACCGTTCTGGAAGTCAATTATAAAAGAAAAGGGGACCGAATGAATTAGTTTCAATGCTAGAAACGGAATGAGGAAAAATTAAAAGTAAATCTTTACTTTGAAAAACAATTTGTATTATTTAATTGAACCGAAATCTGTCGATCTGATTAAAAAAAAGGGAATGTCGACTAATCAGTTTATTTTAGATTCCCACTCCTAACAGTCGGTACAGATTTTTGGTGCAAAATAGCTTAGCTTTTTTTCTTTTTTTCAAATTCTTGCATTTATCCATTGTATATATTAATGGGTTTTTAATAAAACGTACAGCAGTCACGAGAATTTTAGCTTGGTCTTCAAGAAAGATGATGGATGTGTTTCTATGACGTTTCGATGCGCAATTAATGTTAGACCTAAGTGACATCATCCTGTCGACATGATCTAACTCCAGTATAGCGATTATGCGATGATCCACAAGCAGCTTTTCAGTGGCTTTTCCACGAAGATCCTCCCCTTTCAGTCTGTTATTTGGTAGACAAACCGTATTCGTGGACAACACGTGTCAGCAGCCAGACGTAGCTATAGTAAAGACGCCACCACGATCGTTAATCAGCCGATGTAAGCGAATAAGGTCATTTTTTATTTCATGGGAATCCTCTTATCTGATGTCAGAAATTGCACGCTTCTCATTTTGTTTCAATATATATAATTACGATTATAATAAAATGATGTTAATCTCATTATGAAAGACACCCTTAGACAATGATAGCTTTTACAAACAATCTTACTCGTTCTATGCTATTAGATAATAATATTTATAAAACAATGGAAGGCCCGATAAATTGAATTAAAAACCTTTACAGAAACGTCGACTAAAAACACTAATAGTGGATCAAACACTCACCAAAACCTACTCAATTTGGTTTAAATATGGAGCGAAGAAGTCAACAAATGTGACAAATGGACCACCGGAGCTGTGGCAGAGTTAGCCTGGAATTGAATCTGGTGAGAAGGAAGATGAAGTAATGTGTTCTAACATTAAGTCGGATAGCATCGAGGAGATCAATGTTGACCAAACAGGAAAATAAAAATATTCCTTAGTCACCTACAACTCAGACCAAAGGAAATAGACGCAGTTAAAGCCTATTCCGTATGAACATAATTGTACCCGGATAAAAACATTGGCGTAAACAAAATGGCAGGTAAAAATGTGCCATTGTAGGTTCAAACTGGGTTAGCCCCAAGAAAGAGAGGAAATCAAGACAAGTACTTGAAGAAAACTTATTGTTGATAAACATACAACAACAACAACAACAGTGAAATTGACGCACCATCAGCTGTAGAAGTCGTTAATAAAATCACCATCCCTGGGTGTTGGTAAGAAAATAATCTCGCTTTTGAGAAAAATTTTCTTTAACAAATCCAAAGAAAGATGGGCAGTTTAGACATCAGTATTTCATCAATGAAGACTAAAAAGGACAGCTTAAACGTAGACAAAGAGTTTCAAAAGTCGGCCGCGTTCTTACCGAAATATCAACTAAGAGCATCATCAACTCTGAAATAGGCATCAACTGCTGCTCAAAGTCTTTTGTGAAATGGTGAAGAATAAAATTCTAACATACGAAAGAAACAACAAAATCCTTTATGGAGAAGAATAATTTAGACAAAATACCCTGAGAAACGAAAGATACTAGGAGTCTGGAAGCCATTTCTGAATGAAATAATTTTAGAGGCAACAAATAAATCCTCAAGATATTTGTTGGAGACAAAAAAGGTCAAAGAAGAATTCCGAGAAGACGTTATTTCGTTGTAGGACAAAATAAAAATATTTGGTAACCGAATTAACACCTTTAGAAGAAAAAATCTTTTACACCAACCAGATTTTATGAATGCGATATCTCTAGCATATCGTCATAAGTGGATACCCACCCGTGAATCTCGTTGGTCGTACTGGCTACGAAAGATCGAATTCTGATCGACAAATTCGTTACGAAGGCCATCATGTCCAAGCGACGACGAAGTCTCAGAATGGTATTTCAACAACGGTAACGTCAAGAAGAACATTTTTCGAAGAACTATAAGAAAGGCATCGATTCTTGAAGTTCCAGCTCGACATTCACAACCTCTCCGGGTAGTTAACATCTACGCCATAGAATATCAGATCTTATCTCAAAGAATTGGACATCGCCTACAACGTCCAGATTTGACAACAGGCAGTAATTTTGCAAATATCTTCCACGTCACAACAACGTCTAGACCTCCGAGAATCTGTCAGATCAAGGCGCAGCATTGCCAGATCAGAGACAATAGCAAAAGCTTCTTGGACATAATAATAATAATAATAATAATAATAATAATAATATAATAATAATAATAATAATAATAATAATAATAATAATAATAATAATAATAATAATAATAATAATAATAATAATAATAATAATATAATAATAATAATAATAATAATAATAATAATAATAATAAAATTTTTAATGTGGCTCAAAAGAAACTTTCTTTTAAAAGTAAAAAAAGAAGACTTATTTGAGGAGTATTTTGACTTAAGCGAGAAAGTAGAGCGTGGTAATTAATTTCCATAGCTATTTGCAAAATAATCGATCTAAGGTTCCTTTTTATGCGCACGACTGAGCGAAAATGATTTGAGCAACAACAAAAAAATCGTGCCAATAAGCGATAACTGATCAAAATGTCCCGTTGAGGAGAGAAGCGGAAGTGAAACCATTTTCAGATTTGTAGGATTATTTTAAAATCACTCAAATTCATGCAAGCTGTCTGGTGGTTTTGTATAATCTGTCTTGTTGTCAAGAGGTTTATTAGACTAACGCTGTTGCGGTGCGCGCTCCTCGCGTCTCCGGTTAGCCGTGGATGCTGCTCTTATTTCTAAAGCGAAAGTAAAATAGATTAAAAATGGTAACAGAATAATGGTATCGCGTGGGCAGAAGGAAAGACGACGTTTCCAAGGATATCGAAACGTTTCATTAAAATTTTTGGAGTTAAATAATCAGTTAATAAAGCAGAGAAAAAACTACTGCCTTATTTTAATCTCGTTTGTTTACAGTACCATAAGGTTCAAGCTCCGGAAGACGACTTTAATTTGGTGAAATGCAAAAGTAAAAATGACTCTGAAACGAAATGGTAGTAAAACGTAACAGTCTTTTTTTTTTTTTTGTTACTTTTAGAAATAAATAAATTTAAAACTTATTTAAAAAATTAAAATAGTAAAGTTCATCAAAGGAATTATAAAGAAGTCGTAAACTTTATACATAGGAGAGATGATTCAGTTTCTGGTAATCCAGTTACATCCATTGGATTTAAAGAACTTTATCCTTTGTTTTTCATGCAAGTGGACAACCAGAAAGGTTAGAAATAGTTTAGCTGATGTAAAGATTAAGGTTGCTTTTAACTAAAAGCCCGAAAATACTCCGGCCTTTATAGTTGTTTTGTCTGATTAAATTATAAACAGACAATCAAATGGTAATACAGTGAGAGTTGTTTTATTACTTCTCTTTGCACAATTTTTCTGTAAATAAAAAAGAACCATATTTCTCGCAAGTTTCCTTTGAATGAATATCGAAAGATAAAAAAAAGTTAGCACTGGGAACTATTAGGTTAGGGTTAACTAAAGATCACTTACAGGATGACTTCACCATTTTTATAACCCAAAGACATAAAAAAAAACAGAGTTGAGAAAGGTCAGGACTTTAATTTTAAAATCAATAAGAGCTAAATTCTCAAAAGGGCGAGTTTCTACTTATTTATTGGACCTCTTTTCAGGCTGTCTTAAATTGTCTTCTAATAGTGGCTATTTTCACAAAAAGCATCTACAGAAAATTCGTGATGTAGATATAAAGAAGAGCAGAAACGGTAAAAGGTTGGCTAATTTCGTAGAGCTATCTCAACAACTCTGTCGAATGTTCAGAAAGTTATTTTACCAGGTTTTCTTGGAGAACTAGTGCATTATAATACACAAAAATGCTGCAAAAAATTGGGATAAAAGGTGGAAGAGGATGCTTCGGTGGCTAGAAGATACTACAGACACACAGCTAACTAAAGATCTAAGACATTCGCTTAATGATGCTTGTAAGTGTAGAAAAATACAATTACATTTGTTGACATTGGCGACCACACGATTTTTTCCAGAGAGGGAAGGGGGAAATCAGCGGAATGGCACGCGATGAAAGTACACTAACGTCGAAAAATAAAAAGACACTAATTTGTTGTTGTTGTTTTTTTTCCTATGACAAGTTTTAGATTTTGCTTAATAAATCTTTTACTTAGGAAATATTTCTTATGATTCATTTAGGAATTAAAAAAAAAAGTTCCAATTTATTTTTTCGACGTTAGCAGGCTTCCTTTGCTGTCCTGCTTCCCCATCAGAACTCGTGATAACGAAACTTTAAAAAAAAACAACAAAAAAACACATTTTAATTCTGTATTATTAACCCTCTCACCATAAACTTTCTGGAGAGAGATGGGGTGAGTTGGCCGCTCTTCGTCCTGCCTTGCGGAGGTTGTGTTTGTTGGTACGAGCTTAACACTCCGACTTAATTCGCCGTTTAAATGTGTCCCTATTCTATTCGCCGTTTTTTTTTATATTAAATTAAAATAGCATCGAATAATTCTGATATAAAATTATGGTAAAAAATGGAAACAGTTTAGGAGTGCATTTATGAAATAATCATTTTAGTAAATCCAATAATGGAATGAGAGGTTTCAAATTTAGATTCAGTAAAAATTCAGTTACACAATGGAATCTGTTGGCACGAAGTTTTCTTTATTTGTTACCGTTATTAAACATTTTTACAGTTTATTTTTCAGTGTGTGTGTGTGTGTTCAATTTAAAGAAATTTTACATATGATTAGTTTGATGAAGTCATGTCTGTGTGTGTGCACACACACAGACATGACTTCATGAACTACTCTTCGCCACGTTAGCTAAAACATTTCGCAGGATTTAATGATAAGCTGATTCCTAGCCGAAGATACACTGAAGCTGCTCAAAATGACACCAGTTGGTTTGTTAACCGCCTGCAATTGTCCTGATCAGCAATAAAATCGGGATAGCAAGCAAATTAATAAACGTATTCAAGTTCGATGTCTTTTAGAGCCGAGACCAAAAGATTAACTGTTGTGTGTGTGTGTGTGTGTGTGTGGTGTGTGTGTGTGTGTGTGTGTGTGTGTGTGTGTGTGTGTACTACTCAGCTATTCGTTCATCAGTCCACCTGCACTGTAATCATATATTCCAGTGATGTCTCGTGATATCACACTCACCTGTATTCCCTAGAAGCTACTTAAAAACGAAAGCTTAGAAAAAACAACTTCGTTTACTTCCGCCCGTTTGTTCATGATAACAAAATTTCTGATTGTATTAAATAAATTTATTACATTTCTCTCTCTTTGCGTTTTAAGACCTGGAATCGGTTATTTGCTTTACGATTGGTTTTTTTCCCTGCGAGATTTGAAACTCTGTGAACGATAGACGTCTTATCGCTGACTAATTATTGCCCAGGCAAAACTTTCCCCCAGCAAATCTGATCAATTATTTTTCACTATTTAGCGAGAATATTATACTTTTAATGTCAGTGTGACTCTAAAAGAAACCAGCGAATGCGAATCCTACAAAATGTAAGCTAAAGTTCCAAAAGTGGCCGGTAGCGGTCTATTCCGTTGGCAATACCTTTAGCCGCTGATCTTTAGAAAATTTAGAGCAAAGATTTCGAATTAGGCCTGCGATTCTGAAGTGAAAAATCTCAGTTACATTTTGGCTATTATGAATAATTAATGTCACTTTTTAACTCTATGGTTTATCTATTAATAGTATAACGTTCAAAGAAAAGTATTTGAAAACTGCTGTTTGGCCAATGAGTGTTGCTAGACGAAACCTGGCTATTAACTCGCAGGTTTCAATTACGCTAACTAACTTCTGAACTCGAAACAAGTAAATACTTTTCCAGTTCACCCCGATACCTTTAAATCGCGGTTTGGTTGCCGTGTCTATGGTCCACGTAAAGTCGGACCTTAATCAAATCTAACAAAAGCTCTAAACCAAACATTAAGAATTTTGGTTATTTTTCTTCTTTTTTTAAAAAAAAATTGTCCTTTGGCATCTGATATACCGGTCGTCAAAGGGGCCGAGTGAAACTCTCACACACGCGCACATATACTGGACTTCAGCTCTTCTCTAAACTGCTCATAAAATCTTGGGTTTTTATATCAAAAACAAGCTTTAAAATAGTTTCAGTTTACTATCGTAATTTAAAATCCCGTATCTCTGGATATTTTTCTATTATTTACAGAAAAATGAATTACATGTAAGCTTTCTCTCGCTGATAACAGGCGATACATAATTATTTTTTTTAACGCTTTAAAGATTACAGATTTCTAGCCATAAATTAATTAACAGGTAAACTGTACAAGTTTATATCAAAATGACTTCTTTTTCCACGTTAAGCTCCAGTTTGATGGACGGATGGGTGAAATGAAATGGAGAAATTTGACGCTGTCGTCGTCCCTAATACCTAATACCATTGTGCAAGTTTCAGTCAGATTGAAATGCCTGATTTAATCCTGATACATGTGTACACAGATAAAAGCTTTCTCTGTAATAACGTACGAACTCCGCAGTCTCCTGGTTACCTATCAGCTTATCACCTCTCTCTCTCTCTCTCTCTCTCACTGTAATGATGCCATCTCTCTCTCTCTCTCTCTCTCTTCTCTATCTATATTAACGTTCTCTCTCTCTCTCTCTCTCTCTCTCTCTCTCTCTCTCTCTCTCTCTCTTCTCTCTCTCTCTCCCCGTTTCTTTCACAAACACAAAGAAAAGTAGTCTGTGGTGATTCGCTTTTTTAAATTTTTCTCTAAATAATTTTGCTTTGGACATTTTTTAAAGTTCCTCGAATTTTGGGTTTTGCTTTTCTTTAAACTTTAGTGTCTTCATTCTCAAAAGAGCTCTATGAACCCAGAATATTACATTTATTTCTGGCTGGTATTTATTATAAACCTCGATGAAATTTTTATATTTTAATTCAAATTCAGATTTTATTCTTTTAATATATCTACCTGGCTAAAAATGTTAACGGTCTTTCCTTTATATATACACGTAATTCTTATTTGAAGCGCACCGAGTTATTGCTTCATGTTTGTCTCTCAGAATCTCCAGATGATGGAATCTAATTATTTCAGTGGTCTTCACAAAATGACAAATATTTGGGAAAACAGATCGCTTCAGAAGCGTTTGGCCGACTGGTTGGTTGGTAATAATTTTAACATTGGACATTGGGAATAGATTTAGGGGCTGTGTCTTTCCGACACAGCGGGGCCTGGTTGTCGTGTGCGCTAGTTCTCTCAATGTACTGAAACACTTGTGAATTTTTTTCAGACGCTGCAAATCTTCAGCAGCCAAACAAGTGAAAAATTCCGGTTAAACGGAGGCGGAAGATTCCGGAATTACGGATTTCTTGTAGCTATTATACATCAACGCGTACTTTGATCTGTCGTCTCTGCGGTATCAGTGCGCCACCACTCGTCTAACAATGATAAGGCGACGGGACAGCAGCAGAGACGCTAGCCGGCCCGGTGGGGGAGGTGGTAGCGGGGTACCTCCGTAAGGGGACCGTTGCTCCTGTACCGGGTTCGATCCCAGGTTGGGGTCGGAGGAGACTTGTCGCTGATGATCGCCATAGCGTGAATCAGCTGTAAGTCATTTCCTTGGTGCCCGGGTCCTTGGGGCCCACGGTGTCGGGGGACCGGTCCGCTGTCGGCTCGACGAACATCTCTCAGTTACGAGGAGGACTCGGCATTTGGACTTCCAACTCGCTTAACAGCAGCAGGGACAGAGCAATGGAAGCCCCGGAATAACACTAATACAATAACTACTCAACAGCAATCAATAATCCTGCCGAAGATCGAAATTAACGGTTCTCCCCACCGCTCTCACACACGAGAAAAGGAAAGGAAATGGCAAAAGCCGCTAACGTAACCCTGCCGCTACGTCGTCGTGTCGAGTATTTTTTTACAGTCAAAGGCTACACGATGATGACGTGAGTAATAACTAGAAGCAGAGTCTGAACAACGGTGAGCTTTCATGAAGACTGTTCGTTGATAAGCAGACTTCCTTTCATGGCATCAAGGTTCCACGGTAATTGTGGTACATCCATTATATCCTAGCAGCTGGGATGCTGCTCCACACTTCTAGTGCAGTGCTGCGGAAGCTGCTGACGATGACACAATAGGGATCACATGACTATCCATAATGAGCGGACTATGCCCAGCTGACCTCGGTCCTGCTCTGGTTTTTGTCTTAGTGCTTTTCTCGGCTCAAGATTCAGTGCTGAGGACATTAATATCGCCACGCCATTCCTAACGGCTCCCGACGAACTGTACGAGTCGACAGACAGACAGACTCTGTTTTTGGTAACAACAACAACTTACTCGATCGCCCGTAGTTTCGGTAAGAGATGCACATTGGCATCCTCGCGCACCAGAACTGTCTTTCTTAAAACTAAACACGGAAGATGACAACAAAACAAGCTCTTCGAAACGTGGTCCTCTGGTTACTTCCACGAACGTGGTGGAGTGTCCTCCCGCCTCTGTTTTAGGGGCCAGAACGGGCACTCAGAAGAAAAGGTATGGCGGAACTTCATACAGACCACGTATTGCTGGGCTATGAAAATCCAGTCCAGATTAACGAGCTGACCTCGAGAATTAACGTTCAAAGCAGTCCCTTCCCCCTACCATGATGCTGCAACCGCCATGTCTGTCCTGCTGTCTCGCCATCTTCTTCTACCATGGGAACAAATTAGCGCAATAATTTTTTTCAAAACAAATCCCTATTTAGTTACTCTTTAATTAGTTTATAGTTTATAAGCATTTATTTAATTATTCCTACTATTTTTTTTTAAAACTGTAAATTTAACTTATTTGATGGATGGTATTTATCCAACCAACAATATCTAATTCCATCAAACTGGTAACTTTTTTTAATCTCAGCTAGACCGTGCTGTTGATCTGAAGTGCTCGTTATCGGTGCAGACAGACCCATCGGCCCGTATTATTTATGGGCAAACTTTGGTTATATATAAATCCAGTTATCAACTACGTAAAAACTTGAATTCAATTTTGAATCACCTGGGCAAATTAAAATGTCATAAGCATTATGATACATCGGGACCTAATTGCTGAGACACGCAAAGAATAATACATGATAACTCTACCTTCACAAATAAGCCTGTTTTCGGACTAATTGCGTATTTAAACAACTGTCTGGTCTTCCGAAACATATCTGATAAATTTTCGATAGCAGGCGTATTTAACAATAGGCTTTATACACCTGTCGGACAAGCATCTCTCAGAACAGGCGGTCGATCCTGCGCGTATTCTCGAAACAGTAGCCAACAATAAGCTGATTTTAAGGGTGGACTTACACTTTGTGTCAAAAATGATCGCATCATCTGTTCTATTGGGTGCTCATCGAATGGCGCAGTGTAAAAGTGCATTTGACATAATGACGCCAAGTGACCATTCATTCACAGGTTCGCGGGCCCCTCTGGTAACGTAAATAAACGGTCTGAATCGGGTTCCATCAGCTTCTTTCACGTTAGCAATTATCTTGGCACATGAAAAATACTTTCCTTAACTTCTGCGTTTTAAATTGATTCATAAAATTTTCTATTTAATGGAGCACAAAAATCCAGAGATGTCGAGATCTTTCATCGTATACGATATCTATTCCCGCCTGTCAGCAGTTGTAGCAAACCGTTTATTCTTTGGACGTATTAGCCCATGGATTTCATTACAGCTCTCGATGGAGGAATGACACTGTAGTGTGCGCTGGCAGCCATGAGTCGGCACCTACCGGAAACGCTCGACGGTTAGTGAGTCGTGAGGCGTGGCTGACCGGGTCGTTGTCATGTCGATGGTTCCAGGCAGCTCACGGCCTGGCGTTATCATCCCGTAACATCGACCTTGGTGTTAGTTGTTGATGAAGACGCGCAGCCGTGCGTACCGAATCTGGGTAATGTTGAACAACAGCAGCAGCCACGAGGGTAGACGTGACAGCCAACATTCTTCCCACACGCCGGTATATTTCCACCGTCCCAACGATTAAGCTAAACAGATTTTCACAGCAGCAGGGCTCCCATTAATGCCGCCATGCACGCCACCTACAGTCAGAGAAGTCAAAATAGGGCGCGCGCTTTCTTCATCCGAAAACACTACTTCCGGACACGGGGACCTGATCTGTCTGGCGGCGATAGCGCCTTTCGCGGGCGAATTAAGTAAACTGATAATGGCTGCTCAAAGAGAACTTGACAAACGAACTTCCGGCATGACGAGATCAGTTTCTGACGGCTTACCCTGGCCGGATTGTAGCCAGCCAGGGTTGTTTAAAGCGAGTTCGGAGTGGAAACTCTATTTTTGCAGGGCCATTCCATCCGTCATCCATTTTTAATGAACCCGGAGTACGCCCTCTCAGTGACCTTTTCGTTGTCTCAGCGGTATCCAGGTTCCATGTGTACAGCCGGCTGATGATTGACTTTAAAACTTTACAAGTCACGTGATTTCCACGTTCGATTATAGATCTATGGATTTTTAACACTTGGTAGTAGTTTGCGTTTCAATCACCCGTAATAATTTAAATAAAGGATATCGTAAGCCCCAGTGTCCGTCCACACCTGATGAAGCTGACTATAGTTTTAGAGAAGGTTCGATCTTTTTACACAAACTTGCGGTCATACTCCCCCCAATTTTGAATTGAACGATCATTGTCGCTTCTAGTACTTGGAATTCGGTTTCCGTTTCATCCTTCTTTCATCGCGCAGCCTCGGCCTGACATTCGTGGCCTTGAGGGTGTCTCTCGCCAGGAGGAGCGCGTGGAGCATCGGTTAGCTTCAGCGACCTCTCTACGGAGCGACGATCAACGTAGAAGCCAGTTCCGCCGAACCACCACTACAAATACCTGGAAAAAAACCTCTCCCACAACTTGTTTACCTGTGAGAGGAAACCTAAGTGCTCCGAAAAAAAGAAAGAAAAAAAAAACCCCACTCAGACAAGCCGGTACAGAAGATCGAGGAGAAACCAAGCCGCGAGAGGGCGCCAAATCGAGTCGGACCCTTTTTACCGTATCCATGCGCACCATCTACCTACTAGTTTGTTAAAAGTAATTTTACTGCAATTTTGCCTCCTAACTTAGTCAACGCCGCAGGTACCGAGGGCGCTCTCCAGCTGAGAGGGTCCGGTTAGAGATGGGGCCGGAAGTAATAGCCCTTCTCTTCGGCACCACGATGATTATACGACCAACCCGTGCGCCAGCGCTGCTCGTCTCCGGGGAATTTGAGGATCGAGTAACCCTGCCATTGTTTTATCTCCTTGGCACAAATGGGAATTTCTATACCGCCGGATACTTTTCATTAATATTTAATATCAGCCAGGTTTTCTATCAGAAAGCCGATAATTTAAAACTAATGAGAGATTCGTGTAGCGGCTCCCATAAAGAAATTAGAAATTTAAAGCTAATATTCGCCACTGGTTCATCAAAACTCGCATGGACAGCGAACCGGTCCAATTATTGAATCGCATAAGCACTTTTGCTAGGCAAACTGGCAATCCCAGGATCGACGTTTTATTGCCGCAAAGCTCTGAATTATACAATTTTTTTTCAAAAATGCATAAAGCTATAAATGGGTTCTGTGCCAATTCTAGCTCAACCCCGAGCGTTAACTACCTGCCGGTTATAATTCTCTCGCCGAAACTGCAAACCAACAATCTCCTTTAGGGCTGAAAGGCCAGTACGGTTTAGTCCTCTGTATATGACGTCAGTTTTTACCATACCTATGCCATCTAGAAGCACTAGTAAGTATCTGTGCATTAATGGCCATGTATTTAGTCAACAAACTTGTAGAGCAAACACGCGAGGCTGGGCGATATATCGATTTGTCTTCACGAAGGGAATTCATGGAAACACCTGACTCTGTGTGTGTGTGTGTGTGTGTGTGTGTGTGTCAGGGCCCTATGGCTCAACCTGTGCTAAGTAATACGGATCTGAAAAGTAGTTGGGGACGGATGCATCTCAGGTAATATATAGAGGGTTAAAAGACGAATTTAAATCACTTAAATGGCTTGCAGGCAGTCAAACACTCACATAAATAGTTTAATACAGCCAGTGAAATGCGCACAATTTTTAAATAGCCTCTTTGAAAATGTGATATCCAATGAGTTGTTTCATCTGTCATTAACATTTGTACAGAGTGCGCAAGCGTCAAATAGTGACGTCAGTCCACTTCCTGCTTACCAGGAGAATTCATTTTATTTTAAATTGAACCAAGTGAATTCTACAGATTTCATTTCTTACGTTTATAAACTATAAGATATAAGACAGTTTTTTTACAGGCAAAAAAAATGTTTCCGCATAATACTATTAATTAACTTTTAGATAAAAAAATTTTCATTCAGCACTCCTCAGTCTAAATCAAAAATCACATTAAAAAACTATATTTTTAAATGGCCGCTTACACTATATGATATAAACTCCTTTATTTACCCTTTAGAAGATGACGTTGGGTGAGAATAGCAAAGATGGTCGCGCGTCAGCTTGCATTCATTTTGAAATATTTTTTTTTAAATGTTCAAACCAATGTAATTCTGTTGATGGACAGTTCGCTGGAGTCCTTGCATAAGGCACGATCGTTACTCGGTCTCTCTGTAAGTACTGAAGTAGGCGAAACTACTATGGAATGTACATTTACGTATCCAGAGTGTAAGACTTCCTGTTTTGACCATTCCTGATATCCCTCAATACACCTACGGCCTTATAATAGGGGATTTATTGAAGCCCTTAATATTTCATTGTTGCCGGCGGTCATGAAGCATTCTGATTCCAAATCAACGACGTGTTCATTTAAATAAGTTACTACATTTTTAATATTTTACTGAAAAGATCTCAATTCGGACTGTGATCAACACTGGGAGAGAAGAAAGAAGCACAAAGATTTTTGGATGGCGCCGCTGCACGGTTGATTGTGATAAAGAAATTTAAGAAATCCCGAGAAGTCTTCCTTCTACTTCTCAAGAGAGCAAAATAAATACGATTCCGAGCTCGTGGCGGTTTTGTGAATAGTAGAAGACAAGGGGAGTAAGCATGGTGTACTGTCAGTCTATGAACTGTCTGTGATGCTAACACACACACACACGCACACACACATACAAAAGACGTTTACATACACTCACACTCACTCTCACACATACAAAAGACTTTTACACACACTCACACTCTCACTCACACACAGAAAGACTTTTATAACACTCTCACTCACACACAGAAAGACTTTTATACACACTCTCACTCACACACAGAAAGACTTTTACACACATTCACACTCACTCTCACACACAGAAAGACTTTTACACACACTCTCACTCACACACACAGAAAGACTTTTATACACACTCTCACTCACACACAGAAAGACTTTTATAACACTCTCACTCACACACAGAAAGACTTTTACATACACTCACACTCTCACTCACACAGAGAAAGACTTTTATACACACCCTCACTCACACACAGAAAGACTTTTATACACACCCTCACTCACACACAGAAAGACTTTTATACACACTCTCACTCACACACAGAAAGACTTTTATACACACCCTCACTCACACACAGAAAGACTTTTACACACACTCACACTCACTCTCACACACAGAAAGACTTTTACACACACTGACACTCACTCTCACATACAGAAAGACTTTTATACACACTCTCACTCACACACAGAAAGACTTTTACACACACTCTCACTCACACACAGAAAGACTTTTACACACATTCACACTCACTCTCACACACAGAAAGACTTTTACACACACTCTCACTCACACACAGAAAGACTTTTACATACACTCACACTCTCACTCACACAGAGAAAGACTTTTATACACACCCTCACTCACACACAGAAAGACTTTTATACACACCCTCACTCACACACAGAAAGACTTTTATACACACTCTCACTCACACACAGAAAGACTTTTATACACACTCTCACTCACACACAGAAAGACTTTTACACACACTCACACTCACTCTCACACACAGAAAGACTTTTACACACACTCACACTCACTCTCACATACAGAAAGACTTTTATACACACTCTCACTCACACACAGAAAGACTTTTACACACACTCGCACTCTCACACAGAAAGACTTTTACACACATTCACACTCACTCTCACACACAGAAAGACTTTTACACACACTCTCACTCACACACAGACAAACACAAAGAAACAAGAAACTTACTTCTTGCTCACAAAAGTGGGGAATACGATAACCGTTTTCACCAATTTATATCGATTTTTTTGACATTATAAAAACAAACCAGGTATAATCTTCATTAATTATTAAATTAAAATTTCTAAAACAGAGAAGATGTGAACTATGTTTACAAAAAAACGATGAAAAACACAGTAAACAAGAAATAATGGTAGCCCACCTTTTTGTATAAAGAATTTGTTAAAGTTTTGCTATTTTTTAAGGAACATCGGGAATTAATAACAAAACACTGGAAACACGCACAACCCGGAAGAAACTGTCGATTGCTTCTTGCCTATAGATTTGGCTGCCTACTGGCTGTCACGACAGAAGGTCAGCATTCATTGAAGGGACCCGACTTCCACGCAAGCCCAGTCCACCACTCGAGTGTTTCACCACTGCGGAATCGTCTATCTGCCTTTGATTTTCCACTCTTTTTCCAGTAGATTTTTACCATGATTCTGTTAATCAGATTTAATAAAGAACTAAAAAAAAAAAATATGAATCATCTGAATCCTGCTAATACGGTTTATCTCATTTGACCAAGCACCGTTTGCTCGACTAAACAGGTTGAGTTTTCAAAGCACTTGTCATACGAGAGCGTAATTCTCATGAGATCGGAGGCTTCCTGTCCATCTTTTTTCGGTAACTGTCTACAGAAATTGGCAGAGTGATTTCTTTCCATCTCGATCAACCCAGAGTATATAGATCATCACGTGACACGAGTTCTGAAAAAAAACCAAAAAAAAAACGCTTATCTTATGATATCCAGGAAGTTGCAGCTGCCGGAGGGCCTTTATCTACCTGTTAATTTTATATGGCACAAAAGATTTAAATCTAAAATACTTCGGAAAAGGAAAATTGGAAGAACAAAGCAGAAGAGTTGATTGAGATACCTGAAAATAACGGATGTCAGCTTCAAATGAAGAAATGGTCGCAAAGCTGGACAGAGTTGAAGGACCATGTTCAAAGTTTGCCTGGTTTTCCAAAGTTCGTCATTAAAAACCGATTAGAGACGAAAAAAGTTATTTTAGAAAAAGAAATACTCAGGAATGGTCACGCTGTGTGGGTTTGTACATAGTTAATGATATTGCGAAGTTAATAGAATTTTCGGAAAGCAAAGAAAATTTGTTCAACTGGTCTAAAGATGCCTTTCGGGGAGGTGCCAGTTAGCAGGGTCTACAGCACCAGGAAAATCCGAGTTCCAACTTCTATAGAATCATTCTAAAAGATTACGATGTTTGGCGTCGCAGACATTTGATGTGTTCCCAAAGAGTCCAAATATCGCAGTGTTTAGTCTCGTGACTGAATTGAGAAAACGAGATCCTCAGCTTACTATGCATTCAGTTAATATGTAGATCACTTTATTTAACTGTGATAATACGTCAATTTTATAATCGTTATAAACTAATGTAACCGCTGATATTTCCAGATTTTGATAATCAAGGAAGACAACCGTGAAAAGGGTTGGTTATATTCTCGTGCGGTTAATAAAATGGCCGATATGAGGAAAAAAATAATGATTTAAGATGTCAGAAACACAGTGAAGAGAAATGAGAGATTCAGAGCAACAGGGGAACTCCGTTCCATTGCACGAAAAGGATGCCAAGGAAAACAACCGAACGTGAGGATCGAATTATTAAGAAAATTTTCTAGGTCAAATAGGTTTAAAACTTTTTAAAGAAATTAGTGCTGAAGTAGAAAAATCTCATGAAGTACATACGGCTGATAGAACTGGGGGGGGATTAATGGAAACAGGCCTCATTGAAATAGTTGCTGCCAGGAAACCACATGCATCCACTGCCAGTGTAGATAACCGTATAAATTTTGCAAGAGAAACACAAAAACTAGTCAAGTAAATAGAATAATGCGCTGTGGACGGATAAAATCAGAATAGGAATTATCTGCAAACTCTAAGTGCCCCTTTGTGAGACTGCGTGGCCATAAAAAAATTCAATAAAGAATGTGTATACAAGAAAGTAGAACACAGCAGAGGGGGTTTATTACAATATGGCAACGAGTTGCAAAGAAAGACGTTGGAGACATTGCATAAATCGAAGAAATAATGTAAAAACAATAGAAAGATTAACATTCTATTCGACCATGTAATAAATAGCTAATCACCTTTTTACTCGGTAGTGGATTTGAATTCTAACGTGAGAGTGATCCCAAACATTTTGCCATTTTAAACAGAAAGAAATAAGTAGCTGGTGATTTTAAGGTGATGGTGTGACCCCTTTAGGGTTTTGATATTATCGCAGAAACCAACCAAAATTAAAACTTTTTGGGAGGGAGACATTGTATAAAAAAAGGTTTTCAGAGAAATCCTTCAAAACTTGGTAGCATCAAAGTCAGATGGCTGTGCTGCAGTTGCTAAAGCCATCGATGGTCCAACGAATATTGAATAATTGTAGAAATCTCAAATATCCTAGCTCCAAAATGTGTCTAAGACTTTAGTATGCGTTTTGGTTAATTTCTTAAAGGCAGTCACAAGTAAAAAAAAAATACTAGCAACAAGTATTTTAGACAGACTTTTTAAAGATCATCCTTGACTTCTGCCATCAGCTGCAGGAATCAGGGGCAATTATTCAACAGCCATTTTAAAAGAACCGAATACAGTTTCTCGATGTGCTCTGATAAAGAATTACGCTGCCTGACAGCCGTTTCTTCTTGTCTGCAAAATTCAGATTATATCTTGAATCTACAAATTATTTACACAAATAATTTTTAAAGCAAAAGTATCACCAAAAAGAATATAAGAAATTTATTTGGTTATACATTAGCCAACGCGTCGTATTTACTAAATTACTAATTAAAGCAAAATCTATCTTTATTTATACTAAACGTTTAATGTGTTACAACTCTTCCTCATATACATTAAGATTCAATATTCGGTATTTAATTTTACTACTATTTTAGTTTTTCTTTTAATTACAAAACTTTATAAATTTTGGTTTAGTTGCCAAGTTAAGAGATTCATTTAGAAAACAAATTTTAGTTTTGCCCTTTTTTGGGAGTTGAAAGAATTAGGGAGAGCATCATAGCTCTTAAAAAACAAAACAAATTCTGACAGCTTTCATTAAAGTAATTTGTGAAAAAAGGGGGGTAGCTAATGAAGAATGGCATCACTTGGATAACAGAAAGGTGCAAATTTATAGGTAAACGCCACGCAATAAATCACCTGGCGATTCCGTGTTGACGACGTAAATTGGCCAGTTGCCAGATGGCGGTGCCTCGATACGTTGAGACTACGCATACAGAAGTAACGTCGACATCATAAAATTATTTAATGATGTAACAGAAATCCGTAAAAAAGATGCAAACAACAATAACAATAGAATTGCTTTGTCGTGTCTTGCATTGACTTTTCTGAACCAGAGGAAGAAATAACGACGTTATAAGGCGGAAACTTCGAAAAAAGGTAAGGGGCCATTTAAGCAGTTGTCTGTGCGACTGGCAAAACCCCTGACAGCGCCAAGAGCATCTACTCGTGTCCACACCATGTGCACCTTAGTCGGTTTCCTTATCGAGCAAAGCAATTAGCACGAATAATTTTTAAATATTTGCTTCCTGTCCCCCACCTGACAAAATTATTAACAATTCTTTTCTAATTTATCATCGTAAAAAATAACGAAAAACCTTCATCAATCTGCACTCATTGTTAAATCTCTCTCTCTCTCTCTCTCTCTCTCTCTCTCTCTCTTCTCCATCTCTCTCTGTAATAACGTCATCTCTCTCTCTCTCTCTATCTCTCTCTCTCTCTCTCTCTCTCTCTCTCTCTCTCTCTCCATCTCTCTCTGTATAACGTCATCTCTCTCTCTCTCTCTATCTCTCTCTCTCTCTCTCTCTCTCTCTCTCTCTCTCTCTCTCTCTCTCTCTCTCTCTCTCCATCTCTCTCTGTAATAACGTCATCTCTCTCTCTCTCTCTTTTGCATTAATATACAGTTTTAGTTATCTGGATTTCTATGGAATTATTATCTAACTTTATCCTCTCCTTTATGCGACATAAAGGAGATATCTCTTCAGTTGTTCGTTTGATTTTCTGTTTGCGATACAACCTGAGTCGGATCATCCCCAACACCTGCCCCAGAGCCCATTCTACAGTTAAGCTGGTTACGCAGACGGTCGTTTTTCGTCTTTTGACCCTTCTATTCTCTCGATGACAGTCGGTGTTGTAGCATCAAAATAAAAACAGATCACCCTGGTCGTGATAATGGCAGTTCTCTCAGTGAATTACACAATGGCCACCATCACCAGTGAAAGAGTTTATATTTCATGTATAATCGATTTATTATTGCGTGTACGCATTAGACCGGTGTTGTCACGTGACTGGTAGTAAGTACATATGCACGTGACAAAACGATCGTTTTGGATATTTTCATCCTACCAGCGATTGAAATGTAAAGTTTTTTATTCATAAAGTGATTAGAACATAAACGGTCAAGATGTACAGAGAGCAAGCAATTGTTGTTTTTCACCGGGTAGAATGGCTGCGTGACAAGGGTTAACACACGGAAGACGCTTTATACTTATACACTTTTCAAAACCGGTTACTCTCCGCGTGAAATAGCTTGACGAGTTACAGTTTCTCAGTCTGGAAATAGCAGGACTATTTCTAGAAAGGCGTTCGCATATACGGTCAGAGAGTAACAACAGGGCAGTTATTAGGTCTGAAACTACCCGCTACTCACCCGCTCACAGTTAGTAGCTGACCACAGCTGTATCTCCAAGACAACCACCAAGAGTCGTTTGAGACAGGGCTGGATAGCTCAAAGGCCTTTTCTTTTGCCTAAAACTAAGAAAACGGCTTGACTGGGCAAGGAGCATTATGATTACCTAACTTAACAATGATGCAAACCATTGTGGTCGGAAGAGAGCCAATTTCACGTTTTGGGTTAAAAGAGAAACCGTCTGGATAAGTATCCAGTGACCTGAAACGATACAAAATTCAGGTAACCCCATGTATCATGTAAAGCCGATAGAATCCTGAAGATGATCAATCTGTTTCCTTTAAGCCTACAAGATTCTCAAAGAAGCAAATCCGAAACAGTATCGCTAGCTGCTAGTCACTATAGAAAATAAGCTTTGGGTTTTTTACTTAACAAAAATAATAATAACTTGTAGATAGTTTAATAAGATTTCAAAAAAAATAAAGTCCAAAGTAATAAAAAGAAAGTTACTATATTATCCTGCTCTATAGTATATATAGATATATGATGGAAAGCTACAACGTAAAACAGTTTTCTAATACTTCTTTTCGCGACCGACGCCGTCTAGCGGTATTTACGTAAAACAGTTTTCTAATACTTCTTTTCGCGACCGACGCCGTCTAGCGGTATTTACGTAAAACAGTTTTCTAATACTTCTTTTCGCGACCGACGCCGTCTAGCGGTATTTACGTAAAACAGTTTTCTAATACTTCTTTTCGCGACCGACGCCGTCTAGCGGTATTTACGTAAAACAATTTTATAACACTTGTCTTCGCGAGCGACGCCGTCTAGCGGAATTTGCCGTTTATTGCCTTCTTATCCTGTCAGCCCAATAAAGCGTGACCTGTCATATCGCTCGTGTTTCAAGATTAACGGGTCTTTGTGGTTTCTGATGCAATACTGTACGAATCAGATGGAGACAAATGGCCAATAAATTTGCCATTTGCCGCCGATGCTGTACGGTCAGAATGAGCGGCGGTACAGGGAGAAGGCAGTAATAAAGCCACCACCACCACCCCCCCCCCCTCCAGGCGCTTTGACCTGTTGAATTTATGAAGGGACACCATTCCAATCCAAACCCAGCGGCGGGTCCTGACAAATGCGCCGAAGCTGCGTGATGACAGGGATGGAGTTACTGGCAAGGCGCCCTCGCAGCGTGGCCGCGATCGGGAAGTCGGACAGCAGGCTCCGTTCTAATGAACACTCCTCTGGCACAGACAATCGATAAGGTAGACGGGCCTTCTCGCAAACAAAGGCGACAGGTCATCATCTCGCACACGCCGTTGGAATCAAAACGCGGAGAGACATTTAGTCGAATGGGACACCGATGACGTCGTTGGCACATTAAAGCGTTCGCATGTGAGGAAAGAAATCTGGAAGCATTTCTGCCGGATAGTGGGTATAAGGACAGTTTTTCAGCCAGTAGAATTATCGCATCTGTCATCATTAATATACAACCTATAAATTCTTCATTTCAGCGGAAAAAATGCTAATTTTAAAAAAAGTGTTAATTTTCTTTGTTCTCGTTTTGTGTTTATTGTTTTAAGATAATCGCTTTAATTTCTATAGTACCGGTGATACGTTCTCCCCCCCCAGAATGCGCAGTTAACTTGTAATATGAAAGTAGATAAAGAAATACGTAGCTCGGGGATTTTTAAGATTGTGTAGCGGAATGTTGTGCATCAAAGGCTGATCGTAAGAGAAATCTTTTCGTGGAAAGAGGCGGTAGAAATATCTGCGGACAGGAGGGATGTTGAGTCTCAGCCTCGTATATGATGAACTCGAGCGAGAGGAGATCCAGATGAGACTTTTTAAACTCCCCCTACAAAAGTCAGGAGATTCGATCTCAAGTATCTGCTGGTGTAAGTGGATTCCGGATTACTTACAGGCGAGACGTGTGGCAGGTAAACTTTCAGATCGTGGAATACGTCAGAGCACTAATATTCTCGTGTCAATGGAATCGACCGATAATTAAAGTCTATTCTTATCCAGCATCTACCGGAGTGTTACCGATGAGAATTCTCGGAGTCCAGAAAGAAACAGCGACACACGGCCCTTACTGTTGATGCACTGCTTCTTTTCCGCCATTAACGAGTGATTTTACACATTCTGTAGGTTTTCTGTTATAACAGAACCTGACTTGCTGACGATCGTCAATGCTCCCTCTACTGGCCACAACAGTTCAGAGGGGAGACAACCGCTGAAACAGTTTAGCCATCAGATAAAAGAACTGAAAAGTATTCCTTGTGGGTGTTAATGACGGTATATAAACGGAAGCAGCTCGGACTAGTGAAACCAAAGCAAGATGGCTTGTGAATGGACGGAATGCGAGCAAACCTTTGAAGATCCGCTCAAGGAGAAAACAATATCTCAGCAGGTAAAGGCGAAGTGAACTCCATTACATTTTGATCCACGCTGATCTAAACGTGTCCTAGATCTCTCTATCAATAGTGCCAACAGCGTCATCAAGAGAATGGCAAACCAAAGTAGCTTCGAGCTAATATACCGTTAATTAAGTTTCTGTCCACTGTCTTGTCAATGCCCCATTGGGAAGTGAAACTTCTCGCGATAAAACAAAAGCAACTCATTTGCTGCCCTGATATATTTCTTATCTCACTATCTTGAAAAAAATTCGTTTTCTTTTCTCATAACACGGGACACCGATATTAATGTTTTCGCTCTGCATCTTCAATCCTCTGACATTCGCCTCTCGCAATATTCACACAGTATGCTCCATATTCTTGGCATTTACACCAGATATATATTCTCCAGTCATAAATCGTCGTTCATTAAGATTAAGGGTAATCCTTCGCTGTCTTATACTTCGCCAACACCTTGATTGTTTTAGGTGCTAATTCGCGACAGTGAACTGTCGAACTATGTCTGCGCTGACAAAAAAGATCATTCATAAGAGGAACAATTAATAAAAAGTAACTATCCATGAAATTAATCAAGTGGCATATTTTTTACAAGATATCAAATTTTCTATTACGACTGGCAGGCCATTAGGTTTTATCGAATAAACATCGCACTTCCGCATGAATAAATGGGATCTAATCAGATTTATTATTTAATTAAATCCCACATTTTGATCTAATTGATTAAGCCAAAGTCATGTGTTGCGAAATCTTGTCACTTTCATTTTACATGTGAACAGCTATTGCTTTCCAGACAGCACGAGCAAGTCCGTCTTAGGTGCCATCAATGTATCTAAACAACCGGCAGGTCGAGCTACTTTGAATTTATTCTCACCTTAACAAAAATAATATTAAGATTGCATATTTTTTTTCATTCAGTTCAGATGTTCATTTATTTCTTCTGGTATGAATTTTTTTTTTTTTTTGGAT
Source organism: Nautilus pompilius (assembly GCA_018389105.1). Classification (NCBI taxonomy): domain Eukaryota; kingdom Metazoa; phylum Mollusca; class Cephalopoda; order Nautilida; family Nautilidae; genus Nautilus; species Nautilus pompilius. Next base: position 121,159 of record JACATO010002459.1, read on the forward strand.
ACAGAAGAATGATCTTCTAGCGTCGTAATTTACGATTTTGCAACGTCGTTGTTAACAGGAACCTGTGTCATAAATTTCCGGTATTTGTTCCCTCTTATTATTATTTGAGGAGAGACGAAGTAGAGACAGAACTTTCTGGTAAGTAGACCCCTATTTTCTGAAAGTAGAGAAAATTAGGAAAATCAAAGACAAACATTAAACTCAGAAAAATAATTCTAAACGAAGTAAAAGTTTTAAAAGTGATAATATTTTTAAATTATCTTAGAAGCGCAGACTTTAAGTGTATCTCTCTCTCTTTGTTTTTTTTAATATGCAAAAGTTTTAAAATTCAACTCTTTTTTCTTTTTGCGTAGAAAGAGAATTTTAAAATGTGTGACGTCAGATTTTTGAAACACGAACACCCCGTCGTCTTTTTAAATTATGACGTCAACCAGGAGCCGTACAGAGCCACGTGAAACCAGAGAGCGCATGCGTATTCTTCTGTTTCGTAAATATATTAACTATGGCAGGAAACAATGGTGTACAAAATTACAACAATACATCTAAAAGCATTTTATAGTAGGAGAGAGATAATGAATACGAACTAATTGGGAATTATGATTTTTGCAGTGTAAAATTAATTTTTTAGAGTACATTTGCCTATTATTTACCCAGAATATATTAGCACAAAAGATGCACTGTGAAAGCTACTTTCTTCATCCATGTTAAAAGCGCAGCAGAAAAGAGAGAGAGAGAGAAAAATACAACAAAACAACCGCTTGCTGGCTACACAGGTGGGCTGATCACCTGTCCAGATTAACCGACTTATGAGGATGAACAATGCTAAACAGCTCGGTGTTTGTTTTCTATTCATTCACCTCCAGGTTTGATTTCTTTCTTCCTGCTTTTTATAATAATTTTGCCTGCAAAGTCTCATCCATCATAAAGCCGAGTGTATCTTGAAACATTTCTGACATTTACAAGATTTAGAAGAGTAATTAGTTGCATTCTGACACCAACAGTTGAGTAGCTACCTGTAGTTAGTGGATAAGGTGCACGGGCGCTCTGGTTACCTGTAATAGAGTAATTGTTTATACTGTCTGATTAGAACAATGCCACTATATATATATATAATATATATACATACATACATACATACATATATATTACGTTTATACGTTTTTGATGCATTGCGCAGTTTGCACTCGTTCTGGATTAAGTTACCATTTAAATGGACTGGAAACTAGATTCAATAAATAACCGTCACGTTGGAAACAAGTGATAGCATGGATGTCACCATCATCAGTGCTACCGTCTGCTCTACAAGCTCGACTCGACGATATATATGGAGCATTCATTATTCGATGGTGTTAATATATATATTAGTTCAGATTAAGTATTGCATAATTTTTAATTTCTATAAATGATGATGTAATATTTCTAAAAATTAATAATAATAATACTAATAATAATAATAATAATAATAATAATAATATAATAATAATAATAATACTAATAATAATAATAATACTAATAATAATAATAATAATAATGGCACAAAACCTGTCTGCTTCTCCTGTGGTCCGATAGACTAACGTCATATACGACAGTCGTATATTACGTCATATCTGACGCTATCACTGGCTCCAGTTATCCTTAATATCAATCAGCAAGATGGACGACAGTTGGACCAACAAAGCTGAGATTTACAGCCCTCGATGGCGATGGCCACATTTTTTCTCTTACGACAGTTAGCATTAGTAAACAAGATTTCACAACGAACCCTGAACATCCAAGTGATAAAGCGTATTAAGGTGAAAATAATGCACTGAAATATTGTGGACAATATATATGCCTTTCGTCAGGACTTCCATGTTTTCAATGGCTGCTGGCCCACTGCTACGCCCTCTGTCGGTGTGGGGCTGCCAGTTGTTTGGTCCAGCGTAGTGGTGACAAAGAGACAGCGAATTACTTGGATAATTTAATACACTAATAGAAATTCTAATACGCAAAGAAAATGTTTACTTATAGAAATATGTGCCGAGGTCGCGTGGCTACGGCTCCAAACATAACAATTATCTGTCTGCTCGCTCCCACCGCTCGAAACCTTTCTATCAAGCATCTTCTTAAAATTCTAGGGTCCAGAAGTGACGGCTATAGTCTTTTAGCATATTCCCAAATGCTTAAAACCCAGAAATATTTTAGAGAATCTTCGCTGAACTCTTTCGAAGAAATCAATATCCTTCCTCAGAAGGAGTCTGCACGGCCCATTCGAGATGCGGGCGAGCTGAAGATGTATGTATGTATACACTACAACCAGCGTCCATTGTTTGTAGCTGGTCGGGTAACTGGATTCAATAGCTACTGTACACGTTCATGACTTTTGTTAGAAACGTTCAGATATTTTTCTGAAATTAAGTTTTTCTATATTTTCATTTTAAAATGTCTCTCGTAATAACGAAGATAATTTCTTTTCTTTTTCATGCCGAAGCAGCAGTCAGTTGGATAGCGAGCTCAGAGGCTTTTTTTCCTTTCTTCGAATGATTTCTCATTCTTATTCAGTGTTGCAAACGGCTTCTAAACAATAACCAATCAACGTAATAAATTATTCCAGCCTCTCCTTTTGGCAATAACTTGAGCGTAAATTTTACTATCGTCGTCAAACACTTCTATATTTACGCCTACTGCATATCATTATAATTTATTTAAATAAAGGACAAAGGGTAACATGGACCTAAATCCGTGACTCACCACCGATATTTGTTGGTATTACGATGATATTCTGTTTAAAACCAAGAGCAGGTACATATTTTCTAGATTGTTGTTACTGGGATAACTTTGGCGAGTTATAAACTGACCGAGCTGTTGTTACTGGGATAACTTCGGTGAGGTATAAACTGACCGAGCTGTTGTTACTGGGATAACTTCGGTGAGGTATAAACTGACCGAGCTGTTGTTACTGGGATAACTTTGGTGAGGTATAAACTGACCGAGCTGTTGTTGCTGGGATAACTTCGGTGAGATATAAACTGACCGGGCTGTTGTTGCTGGGATAACTTCGGTGAGGTATAAACTGACCGGGCTGTTGTTGCTGGGATAACTTTGGTGAGGTATAAACTGACCGAGCGGTTGTTGCTGGGATAACTTTGGTGAGGTATAAACTGACCGAGCGGTTGTTGCTTGGATAACTTTGGTGAGGTATAAACTGACAGAGCGGTTGTTCCTGGGATAACTTCGGTGAGGTATAAACTGACCGAGCTGTTGTTGCTGGGATAACTTCGGTGAGGTATAAACTGACCGATCGGTTGTTGCTGGGATAACTTTGGTGAGGTATAAACTGACCGAGCTGTTGTTGCTGGGATAACTTCGGTGAGGTATAAACTGACCGAGCTGTTGTTGCTGGGATAACTTTGGTGAGGTATAAACTGACCGAGCTGTTGTTGCTGGGATAACTTCGGTGAGGTATAAACTGACCGAGCTGTTGTTGCTGGGATAACTTCGGTGAGGTATAAACTGACCGAGCGGTTGTTGCTGGGATAACTCCGGTGAGATATAAACTGACCGGGCTGTTGTTCCTGGGATAACTTCGGTGAGGTATAAACTGACCGGGCTGTTGTTGCTGGGATAACTTCGGTGAGGTATAAACTGACCGAGCGGTTGTTGCTGGGATAACTTTGGTGAGGTATAAACTGACCGAGCGGTTGTTGCTGGGATAACTTTGGTGAGGTATAAACTGACCGAGCGGTTGTTGCTTGGATAACTTTGGTGAGGTATAAACTGACCGAGCGGTTGTTCCTGGGATAACTTCGGTGAGGTATAAACTGACCGAGCTGTTGTTGCTGGGATAACTTCGGTGAGGTATAAACTGACCGAGCGGTTGTTGCTGGGATAACTTCGGTGAGATATAAACTGACCGGGCTGTTGTTGCTGGGATAACTTCGGTGAGGTATAAACTGACCGAGCGGTTGTTGCTTGGATAACTTTGGTGAGGTATAAACTGACCGAGCGGTTGTTGCTGGGATAACTTCGGTGAGGTATAAACTGACCGAGCGGTTGTTGCTGGGATAACTTCGGTGAGATATAAACTGACCGAGCTGTTGTTGCTGGGATAACTTCGGTGAGGTATAAACTGACCGGGCTGTTGTTGCTGGGATAACTTCGGTGAGGTATAAACTGACCGAGCGGTTGTTGCTTGGATAACTTTGGTGAGGTATAAACTGACCGAGCGGTTATTCCTGGGATAACTTGAATCGTTCATATTAAAAATGCTGAAAGAATTTGCTACTTTTCTCTCTAGTTCTGTTTACAATGGACTGTTTCTGATAAATTTAGTGGTTGGAAATTAGCTATCTATTGTTATCTCTTAGTTGGAAGAATCTCTTTGCATCTTTGTCTTTACTCTTTGCGCGTCTTTTTCCCTTTTTCTGTTTGTTTCCCTCTTTCCAGTTTGTGTGTATTCGCTGATTGCCGTTTCCTCCTGGTTATGTTAGTTTCCAATCCAGAACTTTTGCCGGGATGAGAAAGGAATTTGCATGGCACCAGAAACCTGTTATCGGCACGGAAATACCCGATGCCCACCTCCGACTTCGTACGGTCTACACCGCAATTATTATTTGTCTGTTAAGGGTGTGAGCGATCTTACCAAACCGGAGGAAATAAAGCTTATATTTAACAAGCGCAAGGGAAGCGGTTGCCCAGTCACGGACCGGCGGCCGGAGTCACGGACCGAGAGCACGCTTCGTGCCAGCCATCTCGCCGCCTGCCGATCACCGGTGACAAGAGCCGAGAGCGGTCTGTCAGTGGTTAACTAATTTCCTTTCCGCCGAGTTACTGTCGGGATCGTCCGGGTAATCTCGCCACTCGGAAATTAGCAGAGCCAGAAGACCAACGACAATGCGCGCGCGCGTGTGTATGTGTGTGTGTGTGTGTGTGTGTGTATGGGGGGGAGGGTTCGATGAAATGAGCGAGTCCCGCATGGCGAAAGTCTGAACACGGGCAGCTACAGGGAAGCGCGCCAACCTGATACAGTCAATCAATGGGATTCGGGCGGGCGATCGGCAGAAAGAGAGAGTAGATGCATTGATAACGCGGATGGATGATTCTACGATACCAGTCACCGTCATTAGGCTGGCTAAATATTAGAAAGAATTTTTTGGATAATCTGGTCTGATCGAAATTCAGGATAATGTTTTCGAACCTATTTATTATCAGCCCCCCCCCCCCCCCGCGCTCAGAAAGGTGTTCTTTCCTATCGCGTCGCACTACATTCTGTGACCTGACAACCGCCGCGAGCAGGGATACGGCCCGGTGTTCGGGGAAGAAGGCGTTCAGTGTTTGTCCCACGAAGCAGTCGCGCGTGCAATGTTTACCTCTCGTCTCCTGTCCGCATCTCTGGCGCAATTTATAAACCTGTTGTGCCAAACAGGCCTGAACATGTTTCTCTCTCTTTTGCGTCAGCAGCTGAAAGTTTCACGGTAGGGTAGATCAATACGTGGCGATGTCTTGTTTACTTTCTTCGCGATACACACAAGATGTGTGAGCCGCTAATACACAGTATGGAAGAAGATCGATCTGCTTGGGCGAATTCTCTCTCTCCCTCTCTCCATCTCTCTCTCTCTCCCCCTCTCACCTCTCTCTCCTCTCCCCCCCTCTCTCTCTTCTCCCTCCCTCTCTCCCCCATCCTCATCTCTCTCTCTCCCCCTCTCCATTCTCTCCTCTCCCCCCCTCTCTCTCTCTCTCCTCCGTCTCTCCCCCTTCTCCATCTCTCTCTCTCTCCCCCTTCCACTCTCTCTCTCTCTCCCAATCTCTCTCTCTCTCTATCTCTCTCTCTCCTCTCCCTCCTCTCTCCCCCTCTCCATCTCTCTCTCTCCCCCTCTCCCTCTTCCTCTCCCTCCTCTCTCCTCTCCATCTCTCTCTCTCTCCCCCTCTCCATCTCTCTCTCTCTCTCCTCTCTCTGTCTCTCTCTCTCTCTCTCTCTCTCTCTCCTCTCTCTTCTCTCTCTCTCTGTCTCTCTCTCTCTCTGTCTCTCTCTCTCTCTCTCTCTCTCTCTCTCTCTGTCTCTCTCTCTCTCTCTCTCTCTCCACAAAAATATCGAGGTTTCACTATATAAAAAAGAGGCCTCATATCACCCGATTAAATAGCATTAACAAAGCTGTATTACACACTGTAATTAATTAAAATTTTTTTCTTAAATACCTTCGACGTATTTTTCATAGAATTTATGTTACGCTACCTATTTAACCCGATACCAATTTAACACAGTGCCACCTATGATGAGAAAGCTTTCGCCCCGTACTTATTCTGCTCTCAAGAGATTAATTAAGACCTCCTGGGTCTAAAAGTTAAGATCGTTACCATTAGGTGCTTCATTTTAGAAATATTTCGTCTTCGGAATTTCATCCTTAAATATTTTTCTTTCACAATTTGTTTTAGCTGTCCCCCCTCTAATATATTTTGTGCCACGTAAAACGAAGAATATACGAAAATCTGGCAATTGGCAAAAGGTTTTTTCCCGAAGATTTACCATTTGTTTAATAGACTGGCTTTCTGTGGACAATAAATCACCTGGTGAAAGTTCAAACTTAAGTTTAAGGTGTGGACGTCTACAGGTGAGTAGACAGGCGCTACGTATCTCACCTGGGATTGTGAGCTTCTCGTTGGTCTCACCCTGACACACATTCGAGGCGTCGAGACGACGCAGTCACCCATTTCAAACGTTTCACGTTAATCACCATAAACGTTAACGGGAAAGCAAAGGGGGTACAACGGAAGAAATGGGGGCCGGCTGGTATTGACTCGGCCACATAACCGGGGAAAGAAGCGAGTGTCGGTCCTGGATCCGAAGACACCCGCCCGCCCAACCAGAAAGATATCTGAAAGGCAGCTCCCCGAGCCCTTCATCTCCGCCCGCGCAGACCTGATGGGAAGATATCCCAGAAGCCCCGGAGCGCGACTTCCGCGGGCTTTAGCTCTCACGCGGGACGGCGGACCGCTGACGCTGGCGCCACTAGCGGCGCGGACCGGAGTCGGGGGATAAAACCCCGCGGGTATTGTGCGGAAAATGCTTTCCCGCGTCTCGTTCGCCCGCTTGCTGTGGGACACCCGTCAACAGTCAGAGCCACCTATGAGGCGGCTAAGAAACTAAACGCGAGATCTGTACAATCGACTTGAATGCGAGGTGTCCCCCCCCCCACTTCTCTGTAGAATTCCAGGCTCGTTGTGAATCTCTGGACCCGTTGAATTATTGTTTTCCCTTGAGCTAAAGAAGGCGAAATGTTTTTTTTTAAAACGTGTGATCCCTAATCCTTCGGTAGGTGTCATTTACCAGACTGCAACGAGATCCTCCACCGCTGCCGTACACCAGTGAAGAATCCTGCTGGACCGCGAAAGCCTTTCGCTGACACTTTACCATCTCTGACTGACCTCGAAAATGAAGAAAGTCCGCTCAGAAGGGTCCTTCCTTCATTGTTCAACACCGGCCCCTCTCTTATCAGGGCTGCCATGGTTAAAGACTTGAGTTCAAACCCTAGTCTGGTCGGCCACGTGGGTTTCCCCTTTCAGATCTGAAAATGAAGGTTTCCGTTTGGATTTCTTGATACCTGTGGTGGAGTACTGCAGTCGACCATTGACTGACCGGAGAGAGAGAGAGAGAGAGCTTTCAACTGTACCTAGGTAGCTATTCGTCGATCACCTTTGACCTCCTGTCTCATCACCGGAAGGCGTCACTAGGCCTTGAAAATCACGGCAGAGTCCTCCAAGAATTACTGAGATCTACGGTACGGAAGTAAATTGTAGCTTCTTGTCTCTCGATGGGTTGGACATGACAACAAGGGGGCTGAGAATCCATTGAGCTATATTATCAGAATTGCTCGTAAGACTTCTTCTGAGGCCAGCAGATAATTAACTAATATACTCGTAAATAAATCTGCTTGGATTTGGATAATACATATATATATATATATATTGTGGAAACAGTCTGAATCAATGCGGTTTGGTATAAACTAAAGTCACCCAACTCTTAAAAAAACTTTCGTTTTTAAGCTCAGTGCAGTTTTAACCAAATTAAGAATTAAATGCTTTAATTTGTCTTGGTAAAACTTTTGAATTGCTTTATAGATTATGCAGCCTTGAGTAAGATTACGAAAAGAATAAATATCTTTTCCCTTAGTCGCGCCTTTAACTGCAGTCAAATTCGATTTAAAATTATAAAATCTATACATATAATATATACATACATGGCACGAATGGCCAATTTGTAAACCCATCAGTTAAATTATATATAATCAAGTTATTTTGTATATAATTAACATGTGATTGTTGACCCATGTTACCTTAAGTTTATATCAGAAAATATTCAACTGGAATTTTCCAATGGTAAATGCAAACTGTAGTCGACATCAAATATTAAAATTAGTAATGGAGACTTTACCTGGCTCTTATTCTCCGTTCTTTTCTAAGCAGTGCTGTCTTTATTTGAATATTTAAAGATATTTTAGATTTAGTCCAAACGCTGCACAGTCTCAGACCTTTGAGTGACGTGAATACATTACATGAATAGTAATTCGGCCAGGTGATGGAGACGACATCTCAAGGGTAGTTACGGTAGTTGAGTTTGTACATCTATGTTTGTGTGTATAAGTTATGTGTGTTTATATATGTGTTGATATGTGTGTGGGTGTATATCTATGTCGTATTTATATGTGTGTGTGTATACATGCGGGAAAACACTTATTTTTGTCAGGTACAAAACAGAAATTTTCATGTGAAATCATTCTTTAACGCGAATTTAATATAAACTTAGTCCACAAACTCATGCATTCTCATACTCACACAAAAGACTTATAGACACAAGGCGAGGATCTCCACAGAAGCCAGGATTATAGGAATGGTAAGAGTTAATATGAACAGGCAGACAGAAAATCAAATTCATATGAAGTAGCGATAATGACATTTCTCAACGTTTCAAAACTCCGAATTGCTGACAAAAATAATTTAATATACAAAAAGGCGAGTGGAATAAATTCATTTTGCCATCTGTCGATTCTAAATATTAAAAGAGAAATTCATCGCGCAGCCAATCCTACACAGGCGGAAATGGTTGGAAGTGCATATCGCCGGTTGTTTTATATAGAGACTGGAATTTTAATAAAACAGAAGTTGTCTTGGTAAATTATCTTCAATTCCGCGGGGAAAATACGCCGAAAACATCTAGAATCCTTTTCCAATGAAAGGTGATAATTTTTTTAAAAAATCAGATTTTTGTTTTAATTCAAGAAGAAGCTGAGGAGGGATCCGGGCCGAAGAAGATGGTGGCCTTGAACAAGCCTCCGGCATCCAGTGGACACGTCTCTACTTTCGATTTTACTTTTTGAAATAAGGACTTGGTCAATACTTGTAGAGACTCCTCGTTATAAAAAAAAAAGGGCTGTCAGGAGATCCCTTCAACACACAACGATAAGCGAATTACGACAAGTTCTTCACGTTAGATAAAGCAACAACAACAACAACAACAACAACAACAACAACAAAAGCCAGCAATGATGTGAATGATAATGCGCAGGAGCTTCCTCCCATCAAATCAGCGATGTCGAGAGTGGCTAACGAAATCTTTGTCGTGGCCGGTCGTTCGGACCGTATTCGTCAGGTTGGGCAAATACCAGGATTTATTTCAATTGCGACTGGTATTCTCATAGCCCCGCCGTTCGGTCCGGATATTTTTATGGAAGTAATTCTCCGTCTCGAACTCGCAACCTCTTGCTCGCCGAGTGGTCTGGCAGGCCTCCCTGACCCTAACCCTGAGCCAGTCGGCGTTTGGGCCTTTGGGCAAAGCCCCGACGGGGATGGCGGGATCGGGATCCACCCGGAGCCACTGTCGACCTGTCAGCTGCGAATACAACCACCGCGCGGAGCGACAAAGTTCCTAACGATAGTCACCGAAACGGACGTCTACTACTTACGGTCTCTCGCTGTTAACAGCCTTTTTATTTCTCCAGGTGGCGAACCACACCAATGGATTTCCGTCTGTATCGAGTTGTAAGAAGTTCACACAAAGTCAGATTTACTTGTCAGGCAAGCAGCTCTCTCTTTCCTTATCTCTTTCCTTATCTCTCTCCTTGTCTCTCTCCTTGTCTCTCTCCGTAATGACGTCATCTCTCTCCATCTCCCCCCTCTCTTTGTGATGGCGTCATCTCTCTCTCTAATGAAGTCTGAAGTCATCTCTCCTTAATGATGTCATCTCTCTCCATCTCTCTCTCTTTCCTTATCTCTCTCCTTGTCTCTCTCCATCTCCCCCCTCTCTTTGTGATGGCGTCATCTCTCTCCATCTCACTCTCTCTAATGAAGTCATCTCTCTGTAATAACGTCATCACTCTCCATCTCTCTCTCTCTCTCTCATGAAGTCATCTCTCTGTAATAACGTCATCACTCTCCATCTCTCTCTCTTTCTCTCTCTTTCTCTCTCTGTCTCCCTCTCTCTATCTAATGACGTCATCTCTCTCTCTCTAATGAAGTCATCTCTCTGTAATGACGTCATCACTCTCCATCTCTCTCTCTTTCTCTGTCTCCCTCTCTCTATCTAATGACGTCATCTCTCTCCATCTCTCTCTCTTTCCCTATCTCTCTCCTTGTCTCTCTCCATCTCCCCCCTCTCTTTGTGATGGCGTCATCTTTCTCCATCTCTCTCTCTCTCGTTAAATGCTTTAAGTTTTTTTTTAAAGAGTAGAACAGAATTAGTAACAACCTTAATAACAGCCCAACTCAGTTTAGCAAAAAAAAATCACATACACACACACACACACACCACACACACACAAGGCTGTTTCCAAATTTAAATTTCCGTCTCCATCCTGGACGGTTTTTGTGAGCGGCCAACAGACGACTGGTGGCCTCCGGACCGTTACCCGCTCTACCTGGTCACGACCCCGCCAGAACCTGCTAAGTCTCTCCTGACACTTTAAAACAAATCGCAAACCCGCTCACAATCCCGTAATAAACGGTAGAGTTTATTATTTGTTAATTTTCCTCTAAAACTCTAAGGTAAAACACCTGACTCTGGCGTGTCGAGCGTTCAGGGCCCTCTCACCTCACGGCGCCGCCGCCCGCCCGCCCATGAGCCCTCTGTCAGTGATGACGTCAGAAGGGGGCTGTCCGGAGAATGGGGCGACCTGCCCATCCAACCAGCTGTTTATGTCATGTTTTGGATAATATTATTACCAGATATATTTTTTTATTAGTGTTGTTGTTGAACACTACGTAATTTCAGTGGGTGTCTCGGTCGGGTGCCCCCGCGCATCTCAGATCAGATCAGCATCCTCCTGCCACAGCAGATATTTCGTAAAGTACTGATTCAATAGACGATGCGTTTCTAATGATACTTTTAAAAATTGCACTTATCCATTGTTATTTTGCTTTGTATGGTTTCTTTTTAAAGGTTTAAATACCTGTGACGTCAATCACGCTGTCCCCATATACATTTTCTTTTTAATTGTAAAGCAGCAGTGGAAACCTCGGCTGATATGCGGATCGCATCGATAGAAGAAGAGGGAGGAAAACGACTACATTTGGAACTATTTTAGATAAATTTATGGGCAGCCGTAATGATTTTCGGATCTAAAGCTATTTTACCAAGTCTCCGATTTAATTAACTGTTATTTTTCTCACCGGTTTACAGAAGCTATATAATCTTTGTTTTCTCTTTTATTAATTAATAAAAAGGTTCTACCTCGTCTGGTGTATATCTAACGAGGGTGTGGTTAAAAGCCACGCTGCTTCTTTTGTCTTCGCATCGGGGGCCAAACAGCATCCACGGGACAGAAACTTTGTTTTCTTGTGCCTTTCATCAGTCTCCTCTACAACACTCATCGGATACATTGGCGATGGATGCATATTAAGTTGAAGAAAGAACGTAACCGGCCGTCTATAAAGGCGAAGATCTTTCAGGTCGTGCGTTTTAATATTCACCACTTCTTAGAATTGTGTTTTGCGCATCCGACATTGAATTAGTTATTAAAGCAACAACCTAGCCTGGATTTCAGCTGCGGGCGGCAGGCTCGACAATACAGCTTTAAGAATAGAGTCGGACGGTAAAAACACGGTAGGATTTCCTTTGCCTGGCCAAACCGTTTAGTTTTTATTTAAAAGCAGAAAAGTGAGCAGATGGCGGTTTTACTTGAAAATTAATTATCTTCTTTAAATGTACGGAAAATAGTAATAATAATAATAATAATAATATAATAATAATAATAATAATAATAATAATAATAACCTCAGCCCGAGGTGATTACTCATACAAAGACGTAGACCAAACCTTCGGGATGCGGAGACAGTTAGTTACCGGCGTGTGAGTCTTTCAGTGCGGACCTCGTACTTAGGGAGACCCCACCTCGTCTTCTTTATTTCCAAAATATACATTCGGTGAATAAATGCAGAGACCCCTGGGTGGCGCTGGCGCACGGAAAGTCTGCGTTCGTTCGCTTCGCCTGCCTGGATTTAGAGAAACGGGAGACGAAGGTGAAAGATAAATCGCCCGATCGGCGAGAGAGTCCGGTGAGCGCGGAACGACGGCGGCGGCGACAGTAAGTGGTAAACAGAAGAGGGGAGAGGAAGGAGGAGAGAGATGGAGAGAGAGAGAGAGAGAGAGAGGAGAGAGAGAGAGAGGAGAGAGAGAGAGAGAGAGATGGAGAGAGAGAGAGAGAGAGAGTGGTGAATACAACTGCTTAACTTTCTGTTTGTCCGGGCTGATAGGTGTTTGCGGAGGCGGCGAATAGAACGAGGAGAGCTGCTTCATAATTCATAACCCGAACACGTGTGGGGGCTGGCGCTGCCCTCCCCCTCCCCTCCCAGACAGACAGACGGTGTCGACCCATTCCGCCGCGGACCGCTCTGGAGAAGGCGAGTGTGCAGCGAGGACCCGTTCTCATATAAGGGGATTGGTACGCGGAGCCGGGAGACAGAGAGCAGCAGCAGCCAGACCGCAGAACGGCAGACGGATTTTCTTTTATAAAGCCGCAGCACGAGCGACACCTTCCTGGGGAGACAAAAACAAAAAATAAACACAAAGAGAGAGAGAGTGAGGAGAGAGAGAGAGCCAGAACTCCCTCCGGATTGTACCGTACACCGCGAGATCAGGTAAGCGACCGAAAGCGTCTCTAATTCACTCTCAGTCAGAGGAAGCCCTCACTCCGCGAGGCGATCGGAGAATATCTAGCGCTCGGAGTTCGATTGATCGGTTTTCCGTGGGGGGAAACTTTCCAGCCTCGGCCGGCCGCTGCCCCCGTTCGCAATCGGGAACCCCGAAAAACTCCTTATACCGATTTATTAACGCGTCCCCTCCACACACACACACACCTCTGGCTTCCTTTCCCCGTCTCCTTTTCAGAATTCCGCATTAAGGAAGAAGACCGGCGTCAAACAGGTGGGCGGGGTGTGTGTGTGTGCCGTCAGCATCGCATCGCCAGAGTGAAGCGCGATCGTCAATTAAATCCGGCGGAGGAAGAACCGCAGGACAAATCTGTGGACTTCTAACCGGAGATGGATTGGGGGGGTTCCGGTTCCCCCCCCAAACTGTGTCGAAATTACTGGGGAAATGTCGCTGAGGTAAGGAGTGAGGGCTTTCTCACTGTCTGTCTACCTGTGGTCCGTCCGTCCCTGTCGTCTCACCGGTACCAACCCAGTCTACGCCGCTAAATCGATACATCTGAACAGGGGGGGGGGAGGGGTCTCCATCGCAGCTCTCCGCCATAGCTGCTCAGCCGGGCTTGAAAGAGAGATCGTTTGATTAAATATCCCTACATCTGCATGCGTACTCCCCTCGGTCACCCACGGCGCGACAGAGACCTGTGAATACCTGATCACCCACCTATCACCAGGGCGTGGCACCCTGAATGTCGTCAGCTTATGAACTATTTTTTTTAAAAATTCCTTTTAAAAAAAAAAAAAAAAAAAAACACCTTAATAATAATAATAATAATAAATAATAATAATAATAACAACAACAACAACAACAACAACAACAACAACAACAACACAACAACAACAATAATAATAATAATAATAAATAATAATAATAATGCTTGTGTTTGTCTGACCTGGGAACATGGACAAAAATATATTTTTCTAACCATCAGGTTTTATAAAATAACAAAATTAACGGATCATTTCTAATTTTAACAGAATAAATCCGTTTATAAGCAAGGAAAAGGCGAACGTGTTTATCTAAGATATTAACTAAAGGACGATCCTCAATATGCACGTACGTGTGGGCAAGCAGGTGGGTGGCAAAGGTAGGCGCGATGATTTACCCCCTGTTCTGTAAATAAGAAAGTGTAAAATTCTATATATTTTTTTTTTAAAAAAAACAAACAAAAGAAATTGCAGCTAAAGATGAAAGATAACCGAGAAGAAGATGAAACCATTCGCAGACTGGAAATAAATCCGGTAAACAGCACGCAGGGTGTCGATCCATATCGCGATTTCTCACCTAAATGGAGACGGAGACGGTTTTCTAGAAAGATTTTAAGTGATGGAGATGCCGTATTTTGGGCTAGATCCTCTCTCTCCCTCTCTCCATCTCTCTCTCTCTCTCTCTCTCTCTCTCTCCTCTCTCTCTCTCTCCATCCCTCTCTCTCTCTCTCTCTCCCTCCCTCTCTCTCTCTCTCTCTCTGGCGTTTTCAGATGAGCGACCGTCGTGGTTGGAGAAACTGTTCGTCCTTAAGTTTATTGGCCGCGAGAGACCGGCGAAGTCTACAGAACCGACGGTTTCTCGTCCTTCAAACGTCTCGAAAATAGCAATAGGATCTATTGTCGTTGCTAAACTGAGACTTCCTGAGCTAATGGTTACCGTTTTTAGCCGCCTGTCGTCGTCGTCTTGAGGCTCACGCCTTTGTGAGGAGTGGAGCCAGAAACTGCGCAAGACGAACGGTACCGGGCCCCGTAATCAGAAACAGGACTGGAAATGTTTTTACCACAGAGATTCTACTTCGCTAGGGAACCGTCCGACTTAATTATTCGTTTAGGAATATCAACCCACCATCCCCCGTTAAGGACCAGTTTCAAAAATCGTGAAGACGGAAGTAATGTCGACTCTTGGTACAAGGTCCGTGTTGGAAACTTCCGGCCAACGAGGAATATAATAACTAAGGAAAATAATAAGCTTTACCTTTGAATTCTAAAATAAAAATTTGCTTATTAACGTATGGATTATTTTATGTTTTTTTGTTGTTGTTGTTGTTGTTGTTGCTACATCAAGATATCAGTTCCAAGTTGAGGGAGGGATTCGGCAGCAACGTGGAAGGGTACAAATCTACACTAGGAATATAACAGGATGATATAATAAAGGAAACACTGAATCAGTAACGACAGCATAAATACGAGGAATGGAATAAGTTTCCGTCCACTATAATCTTAAGGAGAAAACTTATCAAGTGAGAAACTAGCAGGAATCCAGCAGATAGACTTCTAAATGGTTTATGTAAACATAAGATGTGTATTAATATGGAGACATCGTCTCCGTACTATAGTATATATAGAAGACACAACATCAAAATTTTCAAGAAATCTTTAGAAACTTACAGTTAATTTATATTAAATTTATAAAACAGTTTTTAGTTTCCTCGTATGTCCTTGCTGTTTTACACTTCGTAAGTTGATGCAGAACACAGAATCTATTAATGACATATAACTTAAAATCAGTCAAACAACTTAATGCCAATATGTCTCTACGTATGCCTACTTTTCAATTTAAAATTAATAAACATTTAATAGTTATATTAACAATTGTTGGTTTTTTTTTTAGTTTTAGCAGAGAAAAGTCTGAGATTATTTTAGTCAGCATTGACTTTCTCCTTCGATGTCTTTCAAACACCAGTTCATCCACCGTTTTTTTCTTTTAAATCGGTATTTTTAGATAAACGTTCGCTTCAGTTCAAGTTGATAGATTTCTGATACCGTTAGCTCGAAAGCCTGCAGCTTCGGGTTGTGTTACCATGTCAACCGTGGTCCCAGATTAACACTTCTTAGTCCCACTGTCGCAGTTTTAACTTTTGTTTCAGCATCAGATTTCGCCAGAGAAAGATAATCGTTGTTCTTTCAGTCAGAATTCATATAATTCCGTGTTTTGTCTGATTTTATTTAGTCTCTTAAAACTTTTTTTCCGTCTTGGAAAATGCAGTCGTTCTTTTACTCATAGAATAAAGAAGCATTCGATGAAACAGGATTCTTATTAATATTTGCATAATTAAAAATACATTATTCCTTTCAAGAAATGGAAAATTCAGAAAAATCGAGTTACCAAAAGGTTATTTTGGTATGCTACATACTAGTGTACAAATGCTATTTGAACTTCTGTGTAATGACGTATAATTAAATATTTTTTTCAAACTTATTCAAATCGGTAGTTTCGTAGATATTTTATTTAATACAATTCAAATCAACTGATGCGTTATGCATATAATAAGACTGATATTAGTTGCATTTTCAGAAATAATAAACTTCCTAAAAATTTATACGGATAAGTTATAAAAAAGAGAAGGCAGATAAGATACCCTCTTTCATTTTCTTTTTTTTTTTTTTTCGATAATTCTATTGGCCTGTCCGATTATGGTCAGTCCGCCAATTTCACAAGAAATGGTTCTCGGTATGCGATCAGTCAGCGAGTTACCGGAGTGAACACTTGGGACGCTTTGAAACCGAAGTAATTTAACAACATCCAAGGCAGGATCCTATCTACCTTCCTCAGCGTTTCTGTCAAATTCACTATTCGCATGCTAGTGCTCATCTCCACGTGTACTCTTTTCCGAAGTAATGGGAGATCGATTTACCATGAAAACCGACTTTTTCTGAAGCAGCATGTCTTGCGTGACCCCCCAAACATTTTATAAATTTTGCATTATTAGCAAATGAGATCGATACTTTTATAAACTTTCGGCAAAACTGTTCGTTTCACGTGTTTATTATAATTTTCTTATTGAAAAAAATAATAGAAGTATTCGTTTTGTCGCTTGATGGGTGCATTTTTTTTCTTTTCTTATTCTGATCAATTAAGGGGGCTCTGGTACATCCTGGACGTGACGTAAACGTTAGGAAGTCCCTACATTTTACTTTAGTAAAGTTAAAGAGACTTTAGCCGCGTCCAGTGCAGATTAGCGATTTACATCATGTTATAACCATTTAAGGCTATGGCTATAGCTGCCTTGCACATTCAACATCCCTTTGAATTGGGACGTAATTTTTAAATAATATCCAGTTATTGGTTCGGCCCGAGGGCGGTGGTGGGGGGGGGGGGGTTAAACAGACGTTCGGGATCTCGATTATTCCGAAAAGTTAAAAGATTCTGCGCTCTCACCGGCTGTGCCAGCAGTAGACGTTGATGCTACAGGACTAGAGAATCAGAGCTAAGTATAAAATATTATATATATATAGCACGTTATCAGTATGTATTAACTTTTAAAGAAATATACATAGTAGGCCTTGTTGGTACGGAGCGGTTTTTAAAGATGTCTTCCTGCTTGACAACCGGCCACGTGCCACTATTTACGACGGAAACCTTTCTCCCGTTCGCCGGTAGGGGGTCTCCTGAAAATGGCTGAAGTGTCTATTAATAATATGAACGGTACCGACAGACCATGGAAACAAATTAGAATGCCCAATATCCACGATTCATCTGCAGGGCAGAGAAGAGTGTAAGTTATACAAAACAACAATAGCATTGGAAGGATTAGAAGGCAAAGATTTCTATTTTGTGCGCAGTCCTTGTGCGTGACGTAGGTAGCAAACAGCTCGTTAATGAAATGTTGGTAAATCAAGTCCCAGATATCTTACAGCCATTACCATCAGCTGATGTTGAGCTCCTCTAACATTTTTCTCCGAAACCTGTATTCTCATACGATGATATCAGTATAGGAATTTCCCGAGCATCCTTAATTCTCGTGTAAGAAGTAACACATTTGTCTCAAGATCTGGTTTCGTATCGCGAGCCGGTCAGGTCCATTATACCTTTATTGGCTGTGGCGTGAATAACGATGGATGAGAATCTCTTCGTACCTCGGCCATTAATATTAATCAGTCTGGCAACTCCACCCATAACCCTACATTTCAACTGCACCAGCTTCGTGTCTATTACCACGCCCCGTTATTGCTGTTGTGTAGTGTACATGAAGAAGGAAACTCTACGCGGTTGTAATATTCGCAGCCTGACTGTGAGACACGTTCTTCCATCGTTCGCGATCCACGCCAAGCGGAGTTTTGCACAGCAAAACGATTACACGCTAAATATTCATTTTTACTTTACACTTTAAAAAAAAAAAGAAAAAAAGATTTTAACCTCTATCGTCCAGAGATCTGTCTAAAGCGATAGTGGGTCACTTACTGGTGTAAACTATATTAACTCCTAATGCTTAAGTTATTTACCAACTGGAGCGCAGGAACTCAACTAACGGTCAGGCGTTTTATAGGCTTTTTCCCTGATACACTCCATCAGGCTTCCCTTTGACTAATACCATCCGCCTTACAAGTTAATGCGTTCACGCCTCTCTTCGCCTGGGTTTCGTTGCTATGATGACGGGAGCAATCATCAGCTTCTGAGAGTCGGCGATATTTGTACTCAAAATCTCCCAGCTTCGAACTATCTAGATCAACTATATTTTACGTCGTCATGATACTGTTAATCCTAGACGTGATGTACTCTAAGAAATGTATCTCCTGGGTTAGTTAGAGGCTGAATGGGCGTAAAGGAGAAATTAACTACAGTAGCATTCAAAAGTTTTATAGTGAGAGAGTTGACACTGAAAGGTGAAATAGGGGCGATTTGAAATTTAAATAATAGGCGATAAACGTCATTATTACCCAGTTTATAACCTAAAATCTTTTTTTAAAAAAATCGAAATGCCTAGTTTTCCAACAAGTTTTCGAGATCCGAAGGATGGTTCTGCCTTGCGATACTAAGGCAATGGTCATGTAGAGCTGTCCTTCGAAACTTGCTCCGCCGAGTAAACGTGAACAGCCTCTCTTTCGATTTCTACTTCCCCTCGTTGTTGTAATATCCGGAAAATGCGTCATCACTGTGTTGCAGATTATTTCTCAAGTCAACTAACTCCCAACGGGGTTTGTTCTACCCCAAGCAGGGCTGGGCGGTTAGCCGGCCTTCGTAGCAGCACATTGTGGGAACGGGTCTGAGTATTCTTTAAATTTATCAGCCAACAGAAACTTGTAATATTTCCTAACCACCATTTCTTCTACCCTAACCCCCCCTTCCTTCCCTTGCCCGCTCCCCAAAGACAGACACGAGATTACTTCATGCATTTTAACCTTGGAGCATCAATTCGAGGACTGGGCTGGGTTTCAAATCGTTAGAAATCTCATGTGCATCTTTTCCTTCTGGGTGGTGGACTTGCACAAGTACACAGCTTCCTTGACCGAGCCGGTGTCAGGAAGTCACGTGTCATGTGCCACAGAGACGGGTACATTTTTTGGAGATGCTTTCGAAACACATCGCGCACAAATCAGGTTTTAAACGCAATGATATCTTGAGGAGCGCTCAGAAATAGAAGTACAGGTGTATAGATAGAATTACACGGTGGCCCGGGCGATGTCCAAGAATCTGGTACGGCCCGTATCGAGTTAGGCTTTGTAAGAACGGGAAAGAAACAGGTTTCGCAAGGTAGAAAATGTGAGCAACACCGCGAGACGGGCCGTGCAGGGTAAATATAGGCAGCTGTTGACTTAGTGCTAGTAATTTCGAACCAGTGTGAAAAGCGGATTTGTATTGTACTTGATATCCGGTCCCGGATATATGTGTATCTCGGTCCTCACTGGCTGACTAACATCAAAGACTGCTCCGGTCGTCGGATCGGCATCGGGCCCGACTACCTGAGCGGTTGGGGAGCGACCGCGAGTCGAATATCGTAGGACCGCCGGAGGGCACTCACTCGGGACATATCTCCCTCCTCCACCCGAAACCGGATGTGGTCCCACCGCCTCTTCCAAAAGGGGACCATACTAGCACCAGAATGTTGGGCCTACGACCTTTTATTCGTATGGCTACCGTGGTAACCTCTTAAAGACAATTGGATGTGAGAAAACAACTGAGGGCAGTTTTCCTTCCTCCCTAAATTTTCATCAGAATTCAGCAATTCTTTTTAATTTGCAGATGGCGCTCGTTGTACCCGGAATGATGAGGCGGGGGCGGGAGAGGGTTTACATATTTTCACCTGCACTTTTCCCACCTGTGTTCGCTGGCTCTTAGCTGAATATTTACGCACGAATAATTTCTTAATGCAAAACTACAGGGAAGACGGCAAAAGAGAGAATGGGGTGGGTGACAGCTGTAGCCGGAGAGAATTAGAGAGCCAGAACATTGTCAGGGATTTCCCTGTTCCGTTTCAAATGATTTCCGGTAAAATTAGATTTTATTTTGCGATTGTTAAGGATCAACATTCATTGTCATTTTAATCCTCGAATATTACCGATCCACGGCACGAACTCGTTGGTAATTCATTTATTTATAGTTCTTCGTATGTACCTGCTTCAGCAGCATTCAGCCGTGTGGATGATTAGCTGACTCATTTTCATTAATAATCAAACAAAGAACAGGATTGTACACCTGCCGCATTGTGCGTATCTGGTATCGATAACAGAAAACAATATAAAGATGTCAATCTAGAACCACCCCCAGCTCATTATTACCACTACGGCTTATTTGTTTCTCCCGGCTGTCAGTCTATCATCTGCTTTCGTATCTGCACGAGAGAGAGATAATCCGCATCGCCAGGTCATCTAGAAATCATTTCGAAGCTGCACATTATCGCGAAGCGGTCAAGATGATTTGACAGCGATGGACGACTCTGTGTCGGGCAACTATCGGGCTCAATCACCGGAATTCTCATTAATCCCCGGGTGGGTGCGCTGGTCGGCGAAAACTGGAAGAATTCCAATAACACCGGGACTTCAGTCAGTGCCACTGTGAATTAATAAGTGGTTTGAAATTAAAGAATCGTTGCTCGAACTGCTGGAGAGCTTTTATTACTCCGATTGCTAGATAGATACCCGCTTAGCGGGCCGGTTGGTGATGAAGTACATCTACGATTTTGAACATTAAGGCTGCTTAGACACCGCTTTTTTTCTTTAAAAAAAAAGAGGCAAACCAGAAATTAGAGTATTGTGATGAAAGTCTGGAATTCTTCTTCTCTGGTATTAAACGTTTTCAGACGTCGCAAGTAATTAAATTAAGGTAGGCCACGTTAATCCCATTAACAGATCCTGTTAAGTGACGGAGTTGTGGATAATTTAAGAGCTCTTTCTTGTTGGACATCTTCCAACGCGTATCTTCTTCGAACTTTACCATCTGTGACTATGAACAACAATTACCTGGTAGCGTGACGACCGTTGCGATCATACTTACGTGATACGACGTCATCTTGCCTCCTATTGTACCGGTGTCTTTTAAATGAACTGAACACGGTGAGTTGTGCTTGGTGCTAGGGACTGACTGGCTGTCACTTCTAGTCTATGTGCATCCAAATCTTCCAGCTTTTCTTTCACTAGTTTGCTGGAGTCTTGAAACTGCTGTGTTCTTCAAGTGCATCTTGTACTTTTCTCTAAATCGCAAATAATTGAGAGTCCATGGCGCCATGTTAGTTATGCGTTCATTTTAATACGTGTAATTTTTTCCAATAAAAAGGAAGGAAGAAGCGTTTTAAAGAGTTCTGGCATAGATTCACGTTGCAGCCGTGGATGATCCAACTCGCTGTTTCGAAAATGAGGCATAAAGTTGATCTGGGCTTTGGGGTCGTGGATGCAGTAACAACCAGAGGGACTCTAGATAGCCGATAAAAGTTCTCAATCGATACCAGCCAGCGCAGCTAGGGAGCGGTCATGTGCTCTGCTTGGACGACTTTTAGAGCTCGGTAAACACTGGAGTTCATGGACGGGACGTCGGTAACGCAACGTCACAGACAAAGAGGAAAGCTCTTCGTAAATGGCCTGGAATTTCCAACGTGTGAGCAGCTGTTGTTCGGGTTCAGGCTTAGCTCAGTCGACTTTCGTGACACTAGCGACCGGCAACAGCCCCGGAAACACGTCAGTCTGTGCCGACAGCTGGAGCGGGCCAGAAGCCGAGTTAAATGGATTTAGTAAACGGCACTGACATCTCCTGACGGGCAACTTTCCGACTGACGAAAGTCATCGAAGGGCAGCGATCAGGGGGGGGGGGGAATGGAAGAAGAAAAGAACAACTTTAGGCCCGTGGGAAAGCTGGCAAAGGTATGTAACCGAAAGGCAGGCAGAATGTAGAAGACACCTATACTTCAGAAACACGAGCCCTAACGATCTGACTTCACAAGATTTTAAGATAACAGAGGCTGCTAGATGAACTATCATGTGCCACGCCATTTGCCAGACATACGCAGCGCCATCTAACGCACAATGATTATTTTGAAAAAACTATAAACTTTGTTTTCACAAGCAATGAAATCCATCAATTATTTCATCATTTAAGGATTTTAAAATAAGCTTATTCTACACTTCTGCCTTTAAAAACAATGCGCCGCGGTTCTAGTTCTAAGCAGTCACACAGTCCCTGATGTAATAAGCAAATTTCAGCTACGTCATCGGTGACGTATTACGCAGACTTCACTATACGATAGTGATCACGTGTTGCACATAATTCAGTGCTCCATCCTTGACAAAATACACAGATTTCATTTAGAACATCGATAACAATACGCAGATTTTGGCTCGGCATCAAAGACGCTAAGTCACCAAAGACTTAGTACGCGTACTCAGCTTATAAAAGTACAATGTTTATGCATCACGCACTTATTTTCTAATTAATGGGGCTAACTTTGCAAAAGTTGGTAAAAACAAATTTAGAAATCTACCAGCTCCAGCAGTCCTACGCCTATGTTTCGAAATTAGTTGGTTTTGCTTTACACTCGTCAAGTCGCTAATGAGTGGAAAGAGAGGGAGAGGGAGAGAGAGAGAGAGAGGGAGAGGGAGAGAGAGAGAGAAAGAGATAGAGAGAGAGAGAGAGCCTTTTGATGTCGTACTAGTGAAGGTGGGTCGTGGCCAGATAGACCGCAGTACGTGACCGGGGAGGAAATGGGTTTCTGATATACCTTCAGTTCGTCTTGGCATCGTGAAAGACACCAAAGACATCACTAATTCGATAGATTTTTTTTTTTTTAAAACGCTCGATTAATCAAAGATGGAATGGAGGGCGTATTTCCTTCAACAGAGAAAAATGGTGTGTGTGTGGGGGGGTGGGGAGAGAGAAGGGTGGAAGTGCTGAAATTGGCAGAAGCGTTAGGCCGACATTTCCGAGTGTTTGTTCGTTTGTGTTTTTCTTTTTTTTAAAAAATCCTGACGGCTGTTTAGTCAATCACGACATTTTTCGGAACATCTTCATCTGAACCAAACTGCTGGCTGATTCCACGACTCGCAGAACAGCCGAAGGACAAAAGACCGGGAAGGATGCCAGGGTCCGGAAGAAGCAGATCAGGGTATCCGGACTAACGCCCGTCTACTGCGGCATCGGTTTTCATTCCGGGGGAAAACCATTTCCCCCCCCTGAATAATTACCAAGGTGACCCCCTCCTCTCCCCTTTAGGTGCAGTCTAGTAAAGACTCCCCCACGACTGCCGCAGGTCCCGTTGAAGAGTTCGCTTTCCATTTTCAAGCTGTACGTGGCTTCCGAAACTACTTCAAAGGTCTCCACGTAAGTGGCTCTATTATCTGTTCGTAGACAAGGGGATGGATTTATGGCCGCCAGTCCACTCGACGGAATCGTTCTGAGAGGAACGGAGAAGCCGGGTCCAGCAATAAAGAAAGTCTCAGTTCGGAGATTTACTAGTTTTGTAAAATTAATTAATTATTCAGAACGATCTAATATTTTAGAAATATCATAGCATCTGAATTTATGATACACATCATTTTTCGTTGTTGTTGCTCTACTCTCTCGGAGCCTGACACAAACATTTCCTCGTATTGTTTTCCTCCTCTTAATTCGTACTTTCGAAAAAGATTTTTCTTCATCTGTGATAATTAGATTTTTGTGTAAATCGCTAATTATTTTTCTTTCGCATTTAGTTTTGTTACTTTTTTAAAAACATATATATATATATATATAAAATTCCCCTCTGGCAATTATAGGAAAGGAAGCGGTTCCAGACCATTTATGCACATCCGCGTTCAACCGAGAATTGTTGTAGTGCAAGGGTTAAATCAAATCGCCAGGCAGATACCCAGAGTTTCTGATGTGGGAGTTTTTTTTCTGATTATTAAAAACACAAAGCGCTGACGGTGGTGTGTCTCCGAAAAAGCGACGATACCACGTGACCATAAAAAGGTAACTGACAACTCTCCCTTGCTGCTGAAGAGCTATTAATCGACCGCAAAGGTAAATATCGTGAAAGAGATGGGGCATGTGACTAGAAAGCCCTGTTGACGAGGCTGAAACAATTAATATTCGGGCAGCTTCGCTATCTCGCCGCTGGAAGGACGGGGCGCTGCTTTGATATTGAGTTAAGACCGGTTACGACTATCTCACCGCCTCACACGGGATCACGTGCCGTGTGTTTGGTTATCCGCTATACGGTTTTCCTGACTCTCTGAGTTACCTCCCCCTCCCCGCCGCCACAATCATTCGCGCAAGAAGGTTTATTACAGAATTAATAAACACTGCTGTGGTTAGGGTTAACCCGCGCTACTATACAGACAGTCGGCGGCGTGAGAACGGTCACCCTAAAGCCCGTCGTGTACTGACAGTAGAACTTCGGACATGTAAATAACAGAAGGACACTGACAGCTGAAGGTTTTGGAGGGGCCCAGTTTCACCAGAATGTGTCGCGGCGACAGCGACTGCACAAAGCCAGAACTCTTCCATCGGGCGGTTAGACCGCCAAAGTCCACGGAGCCCCTGTTTCACTCTCCCCTCGGATTGGCTTCTTCTTCGCTTCCGAGTTTCGGCCGACATTTAAAATCTTAGGGTATCTAGTAAGGATTTCTCTGCAGTAATCGGAACTGTCGCACCCCGTCCCCCCCACCCAGGTGGAACGCTCCCTGGTGGACAACTGCGGCACTACGCCGGTCTACTGAGTTTGCTCCTCTTGTAGATATCGGAGTGTGAAAAGATGGAAGCAGCTGTCATCGCCGCAAGGTACACGAGAATCGTTCTCACGCGGTCAGAAAAGTTCTCAGTCTGCTTTTAGAAACACAATAGGAAAAAAAAAAGCTTGTAATATCTACCTGGGCCGTCCACGAGACAGCGGGACGTCGGTGTTTTGAAAAAGACGGCGGAGGCGGGCCCAGGAGGATACGGCAGTGTCACGTAAATGCAGAGGACCTAGAAATATATAATGGCCAATATCTCCGAAACTAACTCTCGTTCACTTGCGATGGCAAATGTCAAGGTTGCACAGAGTCTCAAGACCACCACCTAAAACTATTAAAAAAAAAAAAAAACCAGGAACGCCAATGAGAGTTAATAAAGTGAGCTTTCAAGAATCTTTATGTGTGGGAGATTCGCCGATCAATTGAGGATGGAATAACAAGCAATTGGGCTTTCGGTGATGGATTTAATGTTATATGCGAACTTTAGGACAGGAGGAGAGGCGTAGCACGTTCTATCTTGATTTCTGCTTTTAGAAAAAAGACCAAACTGATTCCCATCTAAATTATCTCTCCATCTACATTGTCTTGGTGTCTGTTCTTAGATTGTGTGTGTGTGTGTGTGTCTGAAGGTCGGAAGCGACCTCAGGTTGCTCGCTCTGTTTTTACCTGGCATTGCTCCCCAAATCACGCTTTCGCATCCCTCTCCACACCCCGGAAACTCCCAAAAGGGGAGCGCCCCCCCCCCCGTGTTCTCATGTATTCACTTGTTATTACCCCTTTCTTTCTTTCTTTTGTGTGGCTGTAAGCGACAGACAGGCAGGGAGAGGAGCGCTACCATTCCCGTGCCCTACTTACTAGCCTGTTTTCGCGGAGCCGCCATCTATCTCCCAGCAGCGCACACCGCTAGGTCGGCGGACAACGGTTGTCGGGGCAACGCGATATGATGGCAAAACATGCGAGAAACGATAATCGGTGGGTTCGTTGCAGCTTTTCCTTTAGGCAATCAATGGAGCCTTTCACGACCAGACATTAATGGCGGTCCTTCCACGGTCCGTCGCTTCTCCCAACCCGTCCGCTATAGCGCAACTCCGTCTCTGCCTTCCGGCTTTCTCTCCCCCCCCCGCGTTCTTTACTTCCCCTTCTTTTTAAATATCTAAATACCGGCCTTTATGCAACACAAATTGGGTGTGGCGCGCACTGGCACAGCGAAGTGTACAATACCGGGTAATAAATATCATATCTCATTTTCAAATTTAGACTGGAGGCAACCGCTGGCTGATTGACTATCGTATAGTTTTTGTATTGGATTCACAGATCATTAGACCGACTGCTCAGACCCTATTTTTCAGAAATGAACAGCTGCATGCCAAATCGGCCCCCTTTTCACGACCAGACTCTGATGGCGGCTACAGAGGAACGCCCCCCCCCCGGGACCAGGCAAGTTAATGCCGAGGAAGCACGCGAGCTAAACACCGGCTCTGGAAAAAAACCAGCTGAGGAAATAGTCATCCCACCATTCACCACGGAGAATGATAGCCAGTATACCTACCCCCTCTCTACAACTTCCGGGTTACTTATATCACTGGATGCTACATTTAATGCCAAACGTTTACTTCTATATTTCTCTAGGCAATAAACTTCCGGTGACGTCATCAAAACTGTTGTCTTATTGACTGCAGATATACTGGTGTAGTGTCCATCCAATGTCAGCCTCTTCAGTATGGCGTGGTTTCTCCTGATCTCCTCTACCCGCCCATCCACGGGCGTGTCCGTCCGCCCCCCACCGTTTACTCCTGCTTCTCCTCACGTCTGCTGCTCGGCAGCGCTGGCATGACACCGGTTTTTAATAAGACTGGTTTCTACAAGAAGATGAAGATTCACCGGACCGCTCAGACCGGGGAGCCAAGTTCGAATCCCGGTCAGGACCGTACCACCCTGACATGATTTTTCCCCCGTTTACTCCTGTTTCTCCTCACGTCTGCTGCTCGGCAGCGCTGGCATGATACCAGTTTTTAATAAGACTGGTTTCTACAAGAAGATGAAGATTCACCGGACCGCTCAGATCGGGGAGCCAAGTTCGAATCCCGGTCAGGACCGTACCACCCTGACATAATTTTTTCCCCGGGTACTCCTGTTTCCTCCCTGTTTAGAAATTTAATTAATTTTTGGTAGGGGGCTCTTTACTGTAGTCGTGTGGCTAAACTTCGCACTTCTTTTAGTTTAAGAAACCGACGCCAGCGGAGAGGGGGAGACTTTCCTCTGGTGGATGGATGCCTCATTTGTCGACGAAGGCCCGTCGCAAATTCAGAGAGGAACTGGAAATTGGAAAACCCTTAAGTTTAATATTTACTATTGTTTTCTTCTAAAGCAGAAAGCCTCGGACATTTTCTTCGTTTGTATTTGTGGAATTAGAAGGGTTAGTGCGCGACTGATAACCCGGATAACTGGCTTCTGGAAAACGGGAAGATGCCAAATGAATAATAAAGGTCTCCCTCTTGAACCTGTCTCCGTGATGACAAAAAGCGTTTTATGATAAGTTTGCTTAGCTTTTTAAAAAATTTTAAAAAGGGGATGCTGAAGGACTGCAAAATTAATAAATGTTTAACCAATGGTGGAGGGGTTCTGGCTTTTCAGCCTATAAATGGGTATTTTGTTCTCTGGAGTTTCGTGTATTTCTCCGCCTATGTACGTAAGGTCGCTGACGTCCGTGTATTTCCGTCACACTGACAGACTCTCCGACGTCGAACGTATAAATAAGTGAAAAGTATCTTTGCTTTGTAATTTTGAGAGAAGCTGAATTAAAACGGCAGTGAAAAAAAAAACAACAACAATAGAGCCACTGTGATTAAACTAAATAAATAGCGACGACAAAGAGGAATGGTTTACGAAGAATTAGTAAAATATATGGGGTTCGTGTGAATAATTACACTTCTCGCCTCTCCAAACTAGTAGCGAAGGCCGCTTGTATCCATGAAGCCATCTCAAATCTGACTCACTTTGCTTCATCGCCTGTACGACGATTACAGGAGGCCTGGCTTTCTAGCGTAGCATCGATTGTTTTTTGTTGTTGCTTTTGTTGTGTTTTATTTATTTTTTTTTCGTTTGTGGAAGGAATCCATTAACAGCCTCGCTCTGGCCGCGTCTGAGCGAGAGATGTCACCGCGAGGTCGTTAGCCAGTAAAAATGCACACAATTTTGTTGTTGTTGTTGTTGTTCGGACGTCGATGGACGCAGCTTCGGGATCTCACCAGGTGCTCGCTGGATCTCACGTGACCGCAGCGGTTTGGGAATAAACTTATAAATTCCAATTAACGCGAGAACCGTGCGAGGGGGAGTCTTAAATCAGGGAGTGGGTAGACGAAAAATATATCGATAGACAGCAGAATAGCTGAGGAGGTTGGAGGGGTGTAGAGAATAGCGACCAGAAGTGAGGGTAAGATATTGTATATTGATATCACACGTCAGGCTTTGTTATTTTACAGTGTGGATGCAAATGGAAAAGAAATCCATTTTTGTCTGTACGCGACGAGCCGACATCTTTAGCATCGTCGGTCCAAACCCTCTCTGCTTTCTAAACATTTCTTCCGGAAGGGGTTTTTTCTTGTTGTTGTTGTTTTTTTTTTATTATAAGTGTCGTTCTATTTCCCATTAATTAAATTTTCAATTTAATTATATCTCTTCTTTTTTGGTCTGGTTAGATCAGGTCCCGCTACTAGAACCGTGAAACTTCGAGACCGGAACTCCTCTCTGCGCATGCTCGAGCTGAGCTGGGGCTGAACGCTACCGACGGGCAGCCAACGGGAATCCACGACTCCCGTAAACGGTAGCAGTACTTTTCTTAGAGTCTCCAATACCCGTCATTATTCCGATATAGATGGCGCTGAAGAGTTCTTCGAGAAGTCCAAAGCTTTCTGTTGTATTCTGACAACAGCGAGTGTAATCGCCCCTTCTCAGAATTCCTAACAGAGGTTTTGTTCCGTCGAAATTACGAACGGGGATATTATAAAGGACCAAATCTCGTTCACGCTGAGTGAGATTGATGCATGCCAGAGTTTGTTCTGTGAATGCCATATAATAGAATTTCAGTCAAATGGTTAATCCCAGTTAAATGAATTTGCTAACAGGCAGAGACCAAAGTTAGCTGGAGACAACCTCCCATATGGCCAGATAACAGATATTTATCTGGTTCTTAACTTTCGGTAAATTATTTATTTTCAAAAACCAAAAAAAGGGAAACGAACGACCTCTGATACCTTTATGATTACAAGAAACGTTTCTCCGGTGATGAAAGATGCCAATAATTCTCACTTCCTACCGTTGTTACGTGGAAAGGTTTTAGAAATATGAATGCAAGGTACGTCAAAGCGGTACACACACATTCATGTACATTAAAGATCTGCGTTGTTCCAAAACGTCTGGTTTTATGGCTTTTCTGTGGCACTAAAACGTTAGAACATTGACAGAGAGGCAGGTGTTTACTAACCATTATCACCAGACGGCGTTGTAGCTCTATGAAGGTCGACAGTCGTTTTACCAAAATGGCAGAAAATTTTATTTCAGAGCGACCCGAAAACTGAGGAAAGTAAATGAGAAAAGAACTTTGAACTATATTTGAATTTCGGAAGTAGGGTTGCTCTCTCGTCAGCAAGATAACTAATAAAACTAACCGCCACAAAATATTAATAATAGATTTATTTCATATAATTGTACAGTAATTGCTTAGTGGAGCTCATTAAATATTCACGATTCTTTTAATGAGTAATTTCGATGACTTTGCTGAGATGAAAGTAACTAAGATCGTGTGATAAAGATATCAAATATCTTGCTTAGTTTTCTCTTTAATCTCAAAGTAATAGAATGAACAGGAATAAAAGATGAGAACAATGATGGGTATCATTACCCACGGTTCATGTGATTGCATTAAGTCTTTTTATGTGTTTATTAGTTAATTACTTTTTTTAAAAAATGGATTTAATTATATTTTCCTAAACGTTGTGCGTGTTCAGACAGCTCCACGAGCAGCGGGCCTCAGAACTAAGTAACGCAACTCCAATAAAATGTATTCAAGATCTTTAATTTCGTTTGCCATCTCCTTCAGGTTGCATATCAAGTAATGACACCAATACAGCCTCCTACCCACTTATCATTTTAAAAATTGCACAAGTCTACGGCGTCTTTCGAATTTTTCCATTCCTATTTCCCCGAGCAAATAACCGAACGCAACTGCTGCTGCTGCTGCTGTGTTGAGAGGTTAGGTCTCAGAATTCTCAGCAGATTCAGTCCTTAATTATCCCGTTTCTATAAAATTCGTTAGCGCAAAAACTGCTGATGGAGATTTTATTATTTTAAGAAAGGAAAGGAATTTTAAAATCCAATAATCCCGAGAGATTTACCTTGGGAATTAACAGCAGTTCGATTTGACTGTCACCGGCAGCCCAAAATACCGCTGCTACCTAAAAGAAAAATGACTAACAAGACTGTCTAAATCTGGATTGTTAGCCATTTATTATTATTATTATTATTATTGTTATTATTATTATTATATTATTATTATATTATTATTATCATCATCATCATCATCATCATCATCATTCATCATCATCATCATCATCATTATTATTATTATTATTATTATTATCATCATCATCATCATCATCATCATCATTATTATTATTATTATTTTTATTATTATTATTATTAGACGATCGCCGCGGGATTAAGCATTCTTTGAGATGTGTCAGAGTTCACGCGCGGATTAATGAAAGGGACTCAAACAGAATTTTAAAAAAAAAAAGAAGAGAGATAATACCAGCGTTAATTCTAAAATGTGTTCTTTAACTTCTTTTCTTTGCTAATGCATACAAATAAATGAAATACCATAATATTGCGAGAACGGAAACTTTATCGGGAAACTTTTAAAGAAGTTTGAGCTATTTTCGGTATCAGATCAATAGTTTGGTCGTTGAACACCGTCAGGAATTCTCTGCGAACATGATCGGAATCCATCACTGGTCAGTCTGATGGAGAGATTAGCTGGAAGTTTAATTCAAGCAACAGCAACAACAACAAAAAAATAGAAAAGAAAAAGGTAGCTACATGGTTTTTGCGTGTTTACGTTTGGGATGAGTTCGTGGTTTGGGTCGGTACTGCGTCCTGGAGAGGAGAAGACGGAGGGTTAAAAAATCCAGTTCCGCAGCTCCCCCACCCGGCGAGCAGCTCAAACAGTCGGCGTAGTCGAAGGCTGTACGTGAACGAGAAAGCCACATCTACTCTGCCTGTCCGTCCACCTGTCTGCGTGCGCACTGGTTCGAGAATCTCGTAGTGCGGGTTCTTCGGCTCTCAGATAACGTACCTAGCTCTCTACCTACCCGGCCACCACCACCGCGCCACCGGTGACGCGGATCTCTCTTCTCCCCTCGGGGCTGGTCCGGACGGAGCTGTGGTTAGAACGACACCGCCGTCGTCGTACACTCCCAACAGCTGGAACAGGTCAGTTTCTCTCTCTCTCTCTCTCTCTCTCTGTCCGTTGACGTTCTGCGTGAGACCGGAGAACGTGAAAACAATTTTCATTTATGAATTCAAAGTTGGCTACTCAACGCATTTTATATCATCTGACGTTTCTTCGATCGATTTTGGCATTAACTTTGTGGCCGAGAAATTTTTGCTATTTTAAATGCTTTTTTTGTGTGGGGGGGGGAACTTCCCCAATACAAGAACAGGTCTGTCCCCATTTAATCTCCAGCGGGGTCTCTGTTCCGTGTCCGTCTCGCGTGAGACAGAGGGTCCAGATCGGTCCGCTTGGTTTGTGTCCTGTTCAATTATCGGAATAACCGCAATCAATACACTTCATGCTGATTTTCCAGGCGTGTCGTCGCTCTATGGTGGCCCCCACCTTAGCATATGATCGCGCATTTTTTTCTTCCCCCTTTTCTCTCTCCCCCCCCAACTTTTTTCCCCTCAAATTCAGAATAACTGCCATCCGACACAAAGCAACCACCCACCGCGAGAGACATCACGTGACATGACGTCATCGGTGCCGGATTTAAACGTACATCCGATACTACGCGGTTACGAGCAGTATTCCACATATATACAGACAGATTTCCTTTGCCATCTGTCTTAAGCGATCGACAGAAACGCAAAGAACTTCTCCTGCCCCGAGTCCCCGAAGAACTGCCGAGCTAATGAAAATATCTAAAACAACGAATTTTAGAATTTTTTTTTTTTTTCCTTTCTAAAAGCTTCCGGAAAGACCAGCGGAAACAAGATCAGCTCAGCTCGATGGGGATACGGAGACCCAGTCAGAAATCGATGCCTTGTTTGATTTAGCTCAACAGGATTTGGTGAATGTGCTTCAAGAAAGTCATTTCCAGATGATTATCTGATTACCAGATTAACCTTTTTTTTTGCAACAGGATGGGCATGAATTTTGCTTTATTTTTAAAATATCTAAAGTAATTTCGCAGCACTAGAATTAGATTTGACGTTTATTTCAATCATCTATAATTGAAATGCTCGGGGACGGTTATAAATCGGCTGGTAATGTGACCGCATATTAATCGAAGAGTTCACTGGCGGTATCTGCGGGCGCTGATAGCGTAAATTTCCTTAAAAATGGAAGTGGTAGGTATTTCTTCTTTTTTTTTTTTGGAGGTTTGTGTAACTAATTAAACT
This sequence comes from Nautilus pompilius, assembly GCA_018389105.1. Lineage (NCBI taxonomy): Eukaryota > Metazoa > Mollusca > Cephalopoda > Nautilida > Nautilidae > Nautilus > Nautilus pompilius. The sequence continues at coordinate 153,910 of JACATO010002459.1, forward strand.
TGCAGTACCAAATAAAGCAAAGTAAGCAAACATACACACAGAGGAGAGGAACTCTCTGTTATAATGTCGCGGAGTTCGATAATGAACCTACCGTCGCAGAGTTGATCAGTGCATATTTACAAACTCTTTTATTTTGCCTGTTCAAATTAATACGATGTAGACATTTAGGAAATAATAGAATCTTTTTATCTAGAAGAAGGAATGGATCACAAAACCAGAACCTTTTTGATGTGTGCTCTACTGAGACCTTCAGTTGGCCCAACAAAGTGTTCGCGAATGATCGCATCATAAACCGATTTATGTAGCAAAATTTCAGTCTCCATCAGTAACTTTACGTCTTAAAAGGATGGAATACTTAGCAGCTCTAAGCGACACTAGATGCGAAACCAGTCCACGTGATACAGAGAACCCCCTCCACTCTGTATGTAGCTCGTCAAAACGCCTCCTCTCTACGTTTGGAAGTATTTACTGATGCGAGCCTGACCTCGCCGACGCAGGTACATACATGGCTGAGACGGCCCATCCAGTCTCACAAACTGTGCTGTTAGTCCAATAGTTTTTTGGAAAAGATCTCGGCCCCGCTGGGAAAAGGGGCCCCGCTGGCAAGCAAACTAATGAGAGCTCAGTTTGAGTGTTTGAAATAATCTAAAAACAAAAAAAGGGGGGGAACTGATGTCTTAAGAAAGGATAGCATAATCGACGCTATACCGTCTCCCTGTTCCTTTCTCAAGCAATTGGGATAAAAGTGCAACTATACGACGGCGCGCAGTTTGTTCTACGTTCCATGGTTCGCCTTGATGTTTGTTGCTGCCACCTGGATTATTGGTTGTTGTTTTTTTTATCCCCGTCTCTCTGCTTTTCAGAAGATCGTGAAGCAGAACGTATGCCCGACCGATGACCACCAGGGTATTAGCTAATCTGGTTCGAGGAAACTCGATTTTTAAAATCGTCTATTTAAAAAAAAAAATTAAAACTCTGCTGTCATTGCTGGGTCCCCCGATGTGTCCTGCGGCTAGCTCCGTAGGCTTTTCCCGGGTAATACGATTTCTTTCCGGTGTTCATCAGTAAGTTCTCTCTTCGTTGAGTCTGCCTGTATGCTATAGCCAAACCGAGGCGCAGCGTTACCTTCTCTTGCGACCTTCAAATACCAGAACATTCTCAGCTGGCTGTTTATTCTCTCTCTCTCTCTCTCTCTCTCTCTCTCTCTCTCTCTCTCTCTCTCTCGATATTTTTTACCTGTTCGAGATTTTTTTAAAGATACTTTCTTTATTATTTTTATATTTAAAAAAAAGTAATTACAAACAATGTCTACTATTAATTAGCTTTCGTGTTACTTAAAAATTCACATGTTCGCAACTGAAATTAATGATTTATGTACCACAGATTACAAAAGTCAATACTTTTAATTAAAAAAAATATTACATCTCCAGAATATCACTGGCAAACAGAAATTATTCTTTTGAGGGGATTTCCATCTCGTTAGCATTTGTCTCAGGTAAAGATGACAAGATAATTCGCTCAAGGTTACCAGACAAGCACTCATTTCATACATCTAATTCGCTTACAGGAATTCCCACTATCAGCGACGATGTTTTATCTGCCGAGATCAGCGAAGTATTTCGCAGGGGTGACAGATTGTAATTTTGCCCACTTTACTTTTAATGATCGATTACCTTATTAACCGGAATTCGCGAACAATTCTCCAAAACCAGAGGGTGAAACGGAAAGTTTTGGTTCTCTCTCTATACGTGTTTACCACCATCAATGATCTTATATCGTCAGAATTCGTTTTACTTGATAGTCATACGAATAATAGATAAAAATACCTTTGCCTCTCTCTCTCGCGCTCTCTCTCTCTCTCTCTCTCTCGCTCTCTCTCTCTTCTCTTGTAATAACGTCATCTCTTCTCTCTCTCTCTCTCTCTCTCTCTCTCTCCTCTTCTCTCTCTCTCTCTCTCCTCTCTCTCTCTCTACGTCTCTCTCTCTCTCTCTCTCTCTCTCTCTCTCACACACACACCACACACACACAAACGCACGCCACGCACACACACACATTTCTTGCTAATAGAAGGAAACACGATTCTCTGGAAGAGTTTGTGGACAGGTTATTACTTTTGAATCTCGAAGCGCAACGTACAACTAAACTATTTGAGATACATTTTCCCGCCCTAAATTCCGTCCTCTTTGGTGTCTGTTTTTTTCAGACATGATAAATACACGTCTTTAACGCGCATAGAACATCTCTGTATCATCGAATGTCTCTAGTTCGTCACTAACCCAGAATATAGGCCTGCTTCTTATAATTCTTTTTGGTTTACAGTTTTATTATACACTACGGAACAAAGCCCTGGCACGTACTTTCAAACAAATAGGTATTTATGATGCAGATAAAGCAAGTTTCGATGCAATATATAATACTTAAGATGCCTGATACTTTTCCAATCATTGTGTTCGCGTCGTTGTTGCTTCTAAACTCCCGGAAACCATTTATTTGCCAAACGTTTTAATCCCACATCTCTAATCTTGTTTTGTTCCGTGCATAATTTAATTATTTGCATGCTTACGTTGGCTTGAAAACCCACATAAACAAACAGTAAGCTACTGTGTTTCTTGGATTTTTGC
>JACATO010002460.1:0-115612 GCA_018389105.1 Nautilus pompilius
GCTTATGGCTGAGAACTAAGACAAATATTTTTTGGGAGATGAAGCTAAATCAGCTGACATTGGAGATTTCCTCCAGACGACGTCCCCATCAATTAAAAGGATGATAATTCAATTTTAAATTCTGATGCTATCGACGCATAAATATAATAATCAATCAGGATGATCCTTTTAATTACTTAGATTTAAAAAAAAAAAAAAATCAGTTGGGTCGACGCACGGATAAGATCACAACCACATACATACAGCCGAAGACTTGGGGATGGGGGGGGGTTCTTGGATGATGGATTCCGCCTGAGAGAGAGAGAACACCAACAAACCTCCCCTCTCTTTTTAAAAGGCATCACATCCCTCCCGTTTGTCCCACGTATGTTATTAAGTGGACAAAATCAAATTACCCCCCCCCCCAGACAGCCTAAACTTTATACGAGGAGCCGCCGCCGAAGCCGGTTCGATCCCCGGCCACTTCCTCCCTCGGCGCGCGCGCCAGAGATGGGATTTGCAGTCGGAACTCTCTCTCTCTGTCTCTCTCTTACTGCTGGAAATCGCACCAGGGGATGGTTAGGGTCTGCATCATCGATGCCGGATTAGTCAGACCGTCACCACCACCACCACACACCTTTTGTTTGTTTTGTTTTGTTTTGTTCTCTTGAACTGTTTATAACTGTTTTACAAACGGGGAATCAGCCGACTTTCCGAAATAAGCCACCCAAATTTGGGAATTCTATTTCTAAACAAAGGGGGAGGGGGAGAGGGGGAACGAACAGACCCCCCCCCACACCGATCCGAGTCCCAGTCCGGGGACGGATTCCCACGTCCTCCCTCACCCCGGCAATGGCACCCACACAGACGCCAGCTACACGGCGAGAGAGAGAGAGAGATATATCACCCACCTTCAGGTCAGCATCCTCGAAAATAATCTCGTCCAAGTTCGTCACAATCAGGGAGTCGGGCAGCAGCGCCGCCTCCTTTCGGTCGTCGCCCGACACGCTGTTGCCGAAATTGTCGACGACGGCCGTCTCGCCATCGCCGTTCGTCGTCTCCTCGTTTATGTCGTCCGCCATTTTGCGCTCGGGGAGCAGCCAGTAGTCGTCGGTCGATGGAACGCGGCGGTGATATGATTCATATCAGGACGCCTTCTAACGGCGATGCGTCCGTCTGAAGGTCGGCGGCTGATCCGCTCCGGCGGGGGGAGGGTGTGTGTGTCGGGTCCGGCAGCCCCCTATGACCTCGGCGGTGTGCGATGCCTGAAAGAACGCAAGTCAACGAAACCCGTTCTCACTACTACTACTATTATTATTATTTTTTTTTTCTTTTTTTTTTTTAATATACATATATACATATACATCACTGACGTCACTGAGAGACCGCGCGGGGAAAGTCTGTGACGTCATAGACAGGAATTCCCTGCATCCGATTTCCCGGCACAGACTTTGTTAATTATCTTATATTTTTGCTCGCTTTGAACAGTCTATCATTGTCTTTCCTCCCACCTCCTTTTAAAATTTTTTTTTTTTTTTTTACTACTGTTTCACATCTGAAAATTTAAAAAAAAAAAAAAAATCTGCTTATTTGTTACCGAAATAAACGTAACTTCAATAGTAATACCCATGTTTTTGTACAACACCATCTTTTATGCATTGTCTCTTTTGGAAATACCTGGATTTATTAATCGAACTACCATTGATCCTATTAATAGGTAGGCGGGTTTTGAGTAAATGTTTATAAAGTCCCCCTCCCCTCCCCTTCTCCCCCCCCCACCCACACATTTATTTTCTAAATAAATTGTCTTTTTTTTTATTTTTGCTACGACTTTGATATTTTAGGGATACGATACAGTGTCTCCCTTAAAAAAAAAAACAATTTAGAGGTTTTCTAATTCTATTATAAAGTTTGAGTTTTTTTTTATTATTATCTATCATGACATTTCTCTCCATCTCTCTCAAATAAATAAGTATATAAATAAATTTAAAAGCCGAAAAATTAGCCTTTTCAAATATATATATTATATATATATATTTATTTATTTATTTATAGTCATTGCCATAAATTACCTTAGGTGGTTTTCTGTTGTTTCCAGGATTTTGTAACAAACCCTATCTTTACCATTTATTTCCGTCCTGTCCTCATCGTAAAGTGAAAATAGGTCGTTGAGGTTCTATGACGATAATGAAAAAAAAACAACAAAAAACCAATAATAATGCTCGAAACTCTCTAAATTATTAGCCATTGCGCATATAAATTGCAGAAAACTTTACTTTTATTAATGAATATAATTTAATTTTATATTTCTATAACAAGTTGGGGTTTTTTTTTGTTGTTGTTGTTGTTAAGGGAGACAATCGTTGGTTGTTGTTTTTTTTTCCTTTAAAATTCAGCTTTCAGGATAAAATTAAAATAAATATAAAGTTGTTTCCCTTGAAGAAGTAAACGCGCTTCTCCATTTAAAAACGTAGTTTTTTCTTTTTTTTCTCCCTTTCAGAGATTGATTAAGATTTAATTATAATCATTATCGATAAGAACGTGTCTGTATCATCATAAGTTTTTTCCCGGGTTTCTGAATAGACAAGTTCCTTCTTTCCAGGAAAAAGGTTATTTAATTGATTAAAAAAAAAAAAAATGGCGCCGTCCCAAAAAAAAAAAAAGAAGTGGACAAATTGATTGGTCAAATCAGGTCACGTTGTTATGGCGGCCGGGTTGGGGGGGGGAAGGGGGTTGTTGTTGTTGTTGTTTTTTTAATCGATTTACTTTCGTACCTGTTAATTTGCAACGATTCACATTTCCCAAATTAAAAAAAAAAAGGGTAAAATTATAAATTAAATTAATGAGTAAAGAGGGGGGGATCAGGAGGAGAAAGACCACACACACACACATTATCGATGATAGTTTAGTATAGAGAGTCGGGCGGACCTGGCCGCGGCTGCGCACTGGCGGTTTTTTGAGCGTTGGCGCGGGTTTCCGGCATTGGTCCGCTTTGTGGGAACCCCCCGAGATCGTCAGACAAAAAGAGAGTGAGAGGGGGGGGATAGAAAAGAAAAAAAAAAGTGTTACTAAATAGGTCTCGGTTCCGCGAGGATGGATCAAATACCAGCCGCCATGGATAGGCACCTGGAGGTTATTCGGCATCGCGAAGGTATGTAGGCTAAGGGGAGCCCCCCCTCCCTCCCTCCCTCCCTCCTGGAGCCCCCTGTACCCCGCTTACGTGTGTGAGCCGGGGGGCTCGTCCCCGTCCCACTGAGGGTCTTGCTGGACGCTGGCTTTTCGAACAGCGAGACCGGACGGCTTCTCCGCTGTTCTTCCCCCATCTTCCTTCGCTACAGCTGCTGATGCTGGGAGGAGGAGGAGGAGGATGACGCGCTTCTACGCTGCGCCTTCATCGTTTGTTTGGTTTCCACCCCCCCCCCGCCTCCCTGGCGTTGGCGAGGTTTGGTTAGGGAGAGAGGGAGACCAGTGTTAGAGAAAACTCAGTCTTCACCGATCGATCCTTCCTTCCTGTCGCCCTGTTGGACTATGTCTGGGCCGGGGAGGCAGTTAAGGGTACGGGTACAACAGCAGCGAACGCGCTAGCGATGGTAGCCCCATCTAAGAGACTGCGCCCGGAGAGAGCTTAGGGCGAATCAGGCGTCGAGCTGGCGACTGATCAGAGTTTCCCTTCTCCTGCTCCGCGCCGCAGCTGATGGCAGGACGAGGACAACAACTGGCGAAAGAGGACGAAGAATCCACCCGACCAATAAATTCTGATAAGTCGGCTATAGTTTAAACCCTCAGCAACTCCTCCCCCTCTCTCTTGGATGGACTCGATCTACAGTCTGAAAATAAGGGGAGGGGGTCCTCAAATTTAATTTATAGACCTTAGAGATTATCAAATCGTGGATGTGCAAGATTATTAGATAAAAGGGTTACTTACTATGAGGGATAGCTGGCTGCTGAGTGGCCATTGATAAAAGGGTTATTTACTATGAGGGATAACTGGCTGCTGAGTGGCCATTGATAAAAGGGTTATTTACTATCAGGGATAGCTAGCTGCTGAGTGGCCATAGATAAAAGGGTTACTTACTATGAGGGATAACTGGCTGGTGAGTGCCATTGATAAAAGGGTTACTTACTATGTGGGATAGCTGGCTGGTGAGTGCCATTGATAAAAGGGTTACTTACTATGTGGGATAGCTGGCTGCTGAGTGGCCATAGATAAAAGGGTTACTTACTATGAGGGATTGCTGAGTGGCCATAGATAAAAGGGTTACTTACTATGTGGGATAACTGGCTGGTGAGTGGCCATTGATAAAAGGGTTACTTACTATGTGGGATAGCTGGCTGCTGAGTGGCCATAGATAAAAGGGTTACTTACTATGAGGGATAGCTGGCTGGTGAGTGGCCATAGATAAAAGGGTTACTTATTATGAGGGACAGCTGGCCGCTGAGTGGCCATAGATAAAAGGGTTACTTACTATGAGGGATTGCTGAGTGGCCATAGATAAAAGGGTTACTTACTATGTGGGATAACTGGCTGGTGAGTGGCCATTGATAAAAGGGTTACTTACTATGAGGGATAGCTGGCTGCTGAGTGGCCATAGATAAAAGGGTTACTTACTATGAGGGATAGCTGGCTGGTGAGTGGCCATAGATAAAAGGGTTACTTATTATGAGGGACAGCTGGCCGCTGAGTGGCCATAGATAAAGGGTTACTTACTATGAGGGATAGCTGGCTGCTGAGCGGCCATAGATAAAGGGTTACTTACTATGAGGGATTGCTGAGCGGCCATTGATAAAAGGGTTACTTACTATGAGGGATAGCTGGCTGGTGAGTGGCCATAGATAAAAGGGTTACTTACTATGAGGGATTGCTGAGTGGCCATAGATAAAAGGGTTATTTACTATGTGGGATAGCTGGCTGGTGAGTGGCCATAGATAAAAGGGTTACTTACTATGTGGGATAGCTGGCTGGTGAGTGGCCATAGATAAAAGGGTTACTTACTATGTGGGATAGCTGGCTGCTGAGTGGCCATTGATAAAAGGGTTACTTACTATGTGGGATAGTTGGCTGGTGAGTGGCCATTGGTTCATTGTTTTAAGTAATTTATTAATTTTAAAATTTAAAAAAAAAAAGATTTGAATTTTATTTGCCACAGTTGAAGTGGATGCTCACATCGGAATCCCCACAGCCCTCAGTGTTTCTCTCATGTATGGGCTGCTGCAGTCAGTTGCTTTTAACTGTCAAACCACATGTTAACGGGAGCAGGTGTGCGTTTGGCAGAGAGAATGAAGCACACCTTGAAACTAATCTTTACTTCTTCTGGTTGCTGTGTTTTTTTTTTTACTGTGATTTGCTGCTACTTTCTTTATTTCCACAGATGGTGGGATATTACTAGGTGCATCCAGTCTAACTGGTCGGTACTGGTATGGTTCTTTGTGGTATTATGAAAACCCTGGCCAGGCTCCGGATGTGGAAAAGTGCACGGCTGGGGTTCAGCTTGAGGCAGGACTTAATGATGCTAAATGGCTTGGTAATGACAAAGTAGTGCTTGGTCTCGATACAGGTAAGTGCCACCCTGTTTATGCCATTTTTTTACTTTTGCTTTATCAATTCAAGATGTAGTACCTGTAAGCATTTATTTTTCTGTTTTGAAGGTTTTCTGTGCATCCACTAATTGTTTGCTGATATTTTGTTATACACCATTAACTGCCCAAAAATATAGAATTTAATAATATGCATTTGTGATATAGGTTTTCAATTAGCTTTTCAGATTTAAAATTTTTTTTTTAAAAGGGAAAATATTGAGAGAAACTACTGTACATACAGGTGAATTTGCTGTACTGCAAAAGCTAAAATAATGCTAATAAAAAAGATTTGTACAACAGTAAAAGTGTAATATTGTATTAGTATAAAATTTTATATGTAATATTGAGTAATATGTATAGATATATTATCATTTTTGGTTAGCATTATTTTTCATCAAGAAAACATCAGATTTTATATTAAAGTTTCTGTAAAAAGCGATTTCTTCTCCATTTAAGATAGGTGTTTACTTTCATTTGTGACAGATGATTGATACACAGATGGCAGATATGTTGGTAATTAAGTATCAGTTTGTTTTGCATTCTTGTTGTCATATTACACAAGAGTGAACTCCTTGTAGGAATTCTAGGAATGTGGGTTCCTTCTCTCTTTAGCACTGAGACTTAACTGCTATTTCTCTCCATAGGTGGCATTGCTGTGTGGCAGCTTATTGACAACTTTCACACCTTTGTGCAGGTGAATGCAGCTGTTGAGCACGACAACATCGTCAACAGTGTCAGCATCTCCAGCAATGAGAAAAAAGCTGTTTCGGGTAGTCACGATAAAAGGTATGTGGACTGTTTGTTTTTGTTTTGTTTTTTTACTTGAATGTTAAAGCGTTGCTCCACTCTTTAGTGGATTAATCCACAGGTTTGTGAGATAGTAATAGTTTTCTGTAGTTGGAGAGAGAACTTTAATGTGGCGTGGATAAACAAAAATCCATGTGACAGTTGTTTAAGCCACAGATGAATGAATTGTGAGTCTCTGTGGATGTATAAATTATTGGATGTTATCCACAGGCTGGCATATGCATATAGAGAATTTGTTTGTTTGTTTTTTTTTTGCGAAGTTAACTGGAAGAAATGAGAAAGATAAACTAAAGTAAGGAGTGCTCAATAATCTAGGTCTTGAACTGCTGAAGTTGTGGGTAGAAGAAAAGGCAGAATGGGAAGTTGATTCCAGAGTCTAACGGTACAAGGAAGGAAATAAGATGCATGTATTTTAGTCCCTGAAAGGCACACAATAAGGATTACTAGCTGAGGCCAGGTGAGTGGAATAAGTGTGACTCTCAGGAACTGCAGCTGCCAGCTCTATGGAGCAATGGTCATAATAGCGGTAGCAAAGGAAAGATAAATATGAAACTACTGTGCAGTGAGAGAGCCAAGGGGCTGAAGACAGTTTGCCTACTGAGATTCAGTCTCCCATCAGCAGCCAGATAGTCTTCCTTACTGGTGTTCATCTTCTAATCTGACTGTGGGGAGGTTGAAAAAATTAAATTCATTTTCAGAATCTGCCAGTTTATCCAGTTGACACACTAGTTATCTGATATCGGATTAGTGGATAAACTAAAGTTTGCTGGCAATGCCAAGTCGTATCACAAGGTTAATTCTAGACATTCACCAGTTCCCCAGGGAAACCTACAGCATGTTAGATAACTGAGCTGATAAGGGGCAAATGGACTCAAGTCATGCTAATTCTAAGAGGTTATACTGATCAAATGCTGGTTGTCCTATTGACAGTAGTAATGATGAATAAAATCAAGGAGTAAATGCCCACTTTAACCTAAAATAGGATAATCACTTAATCAAGCCACAAATAGGACAAACAGAATATTAAGTTTATCAGATATGACTGTTAGATTGAAGACACCAGACATTATTCTTCCTCTATTCAATGCTTTGGGTATACTTGCACTCCAGGCTCAATGTCCTTATTTTTCTAAAGATGTTGATAGGTTGGAAGGAGTGTAAAGCATTTTACTCTAGATCAGTTTTTAGAATAAAAAGAATCTTACTTATTTTGAGACGACTGGAAAAAATTCTAATCTTCTTAGCCTTGCATAGCAAAGATTAAAGATTTAATTCAGACATATAACTTTAAAAGGTATACAGGTGCATCTCAAAAAATTAGAATATCGTGGAAGAGTTCAATATTTTTTGTCAGTTATTTCAGAAAATGAAAATTGTATATATTCTAGACTCATTACATGTAAACTAATAATTTTGAGAATTACGGCTTACAGCTCATGAAAATCAAAAATCCACCATCTCAAAATATTAGAATATTTCATAAGATCAATAAAAAAAAAAAAGGATTTATAATATATAAATGTTGAACTTCTGAAAAGTATGTTCATTTATGCACTCAATACTTGGTCGGGGCTCCTTTTGCACGAATCACTGCATCAGTGTGGCATGGCATGGAGGTGATCAGCCTGTGGCACTGCTGAGGTGTTATGGAAGCCCAGGTTGCTTTGATATCAGCCTTCAGCTCATCTGTATTGTTGGGTCTGGTGTCTCTCATCTTCCTCTTGACAATACCCCATAGATTCTCAGGCAAGTTGGCTGGCCAATCAAGCACAGTAATACCATGGTCAGCAAACCAGTTACTAGTAGTTTTGGCACTGCGGGCAGGTGACATGTCCTGCTGGAAAAGGAAATCAGCTTGTCAGCAGACAGAAGCATGAAGTGCTCTAAAATCTCCTGTTAGACAGCTGCGTTGACTTTGGACTTGATAAAACACAGTGGACCAACACCAGCAGATGACATGCCACCCAAAATCATCACTGACTGTGGAAACTTCACACTGGACTTCAAGCAACTTGGATTCTGCACCTCGCCATTCTTCCTCCAGACTGTGGGACCTTGATTTCCAAATGAAATGCAAAATTTACTTTCATCTGAAAAAAGGACTTTGGATCACTGAGCAACGGTCTACAGTTCTTTTTCTCCTTAGCCCAGGTAAGATGCTTCTGACATTGTCTCTGGTTCAGGAGTGTCTTGACACTAGAATGCGACACTTGTAGCCCATTTCCTGGACACGTCTGTGCGTGGTGGCTCTTGATGCACTGACTCCAACCTCAGTCCACTCCTCGTGAAGCTCCCCCAAGTTTTTGAATCTGCTTTGCTTGACAATCCACTCAAGGCTGCCATCATCCCTCTTGCTTGTGCACCTTTTCCTACCACACTTTTCCCTTCCAGTCAACTTTCCACGAATATGCTTTGATACAGCACTCTGCGAACAGCCAGCCCTTTCAGCAATGACCTGTGGCTTACCCTCCTTGTGGGTGTCAATGAGTGTCTTCTGGACAACTGTGAAGTCAGCAGTCTTCCCATGATTGTGGTTGTGTGTACTGAACCAGACTGAGAGATTCATGGTATTTATACTGCATAAATAGTGATTTACTCAAACTCGAAATGAAATATTCTAATATTTTGAGATGCACCTGTAGATGTAGAAAATATCAAATTTGTTTGTTATTTCTAGCTGAAAGAGGTTGAGTAACTACAAGAGGAAGTGATTTTAATCTACAGCTAAACAAATTGTGCCCAGAATTCAAAGCAATGTGGTAAAGAAGGGCCGAGTATTCCCTACTTGACAAATGTACATTACCATTTCTTTTATGTATGACTATTTTTTGCCAGTATACGGTAGGCTTCAAAATTATTGGGACAAACTGTATATTTGTAATATTTTGAAAATTTGTTGAATCCAGACAAAAGGGGACTATGGGAATGATTTCTTATTGACATCTAACTTTATTCTAAAGAATTGTAAATAGAAATGCCTCAACATACAATGGAGTAACATTATGGATGTTGTTAATGATCGAATCCCATTTTCATTAAAATACTCCTCTTCACCTTTATAACTGCTTTGCTTACTCTGTATGTACAATTCAATGGTCTTTTTAGATAATCAGTTTGAACTGTTTCTCCATTCATCTTCAAAGTTTTTCCATAGGTGTGTAATGTTTGTTGGCTGCTTAGGATTAACCTTCCTATCCAGTTCTTCCCACAGCAGTTCAGTTGGGGACATGTCTGGGGACCGACTGCCTGCCCTGGCTAATGGACGTGTATTTAGAATCAGTCTTGTTGGGGAATAGTTCCACATCCAAACAGTTGTTCACCTGAGGGCACTGCATTAGTCTGAAGAATTTGGTAATATTCCTCTTCTCTCAGTTTACCTTCTACTAGAAAAAGATCACGCTTTTCCCCAATTAACCAAGTTGGTATCTTTTATAGCAGATGTTTGAAGGGTGGGAGTTTGAACTCATACTACCAACTAATCGAGGGTCTCCGTGATTCTCGTGAATATGGCCTGACACGTTCATGAGTATTAAATGGCATGACCCAGAGTGCTCTGGAATCAACAGTCAATAACTATCTGGATGAAATAAGAGAAGAAAACTAAATATTTTAATGAAACTCTATCACCATTTCCAAATTTTGTATTATATTAATTATAATATATAGCACTTAAAATTTCTGCACCATAATTTTCTCATAGTTAAACACCATATCCATTATTTGTGTCATTTTGTGGGACATATTAACAAAACTGTTCTCCTCCCAATAATTGTGGAGCCTATCCCAAGTAGCCAAATAACCAATGTTTAATTAAATAAATTAAGTGCGATTTGATCATCCTCAATGAACCCTGTCCTGATTTTTGTGGCCTGGCAACTGTGAGTTAGAAGGGGGAAGGTGTGGGAGCATCACCAATCTTGGTGACTGAGCTAGCAGTTACCTTGGTACAGTTAGGAGCTCTTGATCAGTGGTTAGGGTGGCAAGCCAGTCAGGGGTGTCCTGTAGAACCACCTCCATGTGTACCTGGAAACAACTCTTAGAACTCTTTGTTTTATATGTGCGAGGAAAATGGATTGCCTGGAGGATAGCCATGTGGCTGGCTGGTGTATAATCCATGTCAGGGAGATATGCCAAACCAAGGCAGTTTAATAGCCTACCAGCCACCCAACCTGAAATAAAGAACCAATTTAATATTTAGATCGAAAACAGATTTTTAAATGGATAAATGTTTCATCTGAATAGTGCGATACCCCAAGTATAGAATAACAAGAAAAATGCTTTTCCAAAACTGTTAACCCTTGCAGCCTTATCTGGTCTTAGTCTAGACAACAGCTACAAATAACAGAAATAGGAAAACTGTTCAGAACAAGTTTAGAATCGTCATCAAATTTTATATGGTGGAGCATATTTTAAAGACTGAATATTAAAACCAAATACGTAATAATTTTATACAGCCTGGGAAGGAAACTATTCCACGTAAGAGCCGTAAATGCTGGTTTCCTGTACTGTGGTGACAATACTGTGTGTGACATAGAGGATCAAGAAAAGATAACTGTCCATTTTTTTTTTCACACCTTACGATAATTTTCAGGTTAGGATGTTGAGAACTAGGCCAAAATAAGAAATGTTCTGCAGATTCAAGAGAAAGCAGAAAATGTATCATTCTTATCAAGAAGTTTGCCCATTAAATGTTCAGGTATTGTTGCTGGTATACAAGATGTATGATTTTAATTTATTAAGTACAAGTATCAAGGAAGTAACATTTTTTTTTATAAAAATGGCAGTTATTTTCTCAAATAAAATTAACCTTAGCCATGTATGAACTGATTGGAATAGGTTGTAAAATATTGACCAAAATTGTAGCTGAGTTATGAGCACCTGCAGATGTGATAAGTCTCAAAGACGGTTAGGTTTGTAGAACAGAATACCCAGTTGTCAGATCATTGGTCATAAGCTTATATAAGTAGAATCAGAAATAACATTATTTTTTCAAGGTAAGCAAATACCTTAAATGTTTTTCCTAAATATAAGTGGTTCATCAATACATCTGAATTTTTCAGAATAAGAGTATCTGTGGTACTTCTGTAGGAAAAAATGAAACTATTTAAGGTGATCACCAAGCATCTCTCTATCAGAACCAATTATATTAAGTAATTTACTTTTTCAAAAAATTATACAGTTTCACAACCTTTTCTTGCCGTTCTTTTTTAGATTCATTAAAGAATTTCTGTTTTTTCAAACCGATGAAAACATGGCATAGACCAGTATTTTACTGCAGTGCTAAACTGTTAAAGGGAATTGTGCTTAGCAGGTGATGACTTGATCTGCTTACAAAGGAGATTGGGGAATTTTTTCTCCAATTTTGAAGTTTTGGGCTATAAACAATTTTTAATGACAAGATGGCAGCATTCCAAAAAATTCATTACATTTCCTGATAAAATAAAATGGAGGGAAACTTGAATTTTGTCATTTGATGCTTGCACTAAAATTATTTTACTTTTTTAAAAAAAGAAAACAAAAATCCACAAGAAAATAAGCATTTGCTGTAAGAATTTAAGATTTTTTTAAAATTGTAATTTTTTTTTTTTTTTTTGTTCCAGTTATCTTTTAGAAGATAACAGGAAGGAAATGGTGGGGGGCTTCCACAGCATTATTTGTAGATGACAAAGCAAGTTCATGGAAGAAGACCTGTGTGAAAAGGGTTACTTGGTCTCCGTCATCTGATGTTTCTCCATCTTTTTTTACAGCATCAAGATCTGGGATTTGGAGACGCTAGCATCAATGAAAACTTACAGAGGTAAGCAAACAAACAAGCAAAGAAGAATAAAAAAATAATGAAAAGGATAGTTTGGAGGATGTACCTTAATTACTGTTCACAGTGATCTTCATTGGACAGATGGACTGTGCAAAACATGTTGGAGTACATAAAATGTTTTCCAGTTAAGGAAATTTTGTCCAAAGGAAGGCACTAGCCAAAATAAATTTGAAACATTTAAATGGAAGCTGGCTTTAAATGCTCTTAAAAAAAATGTATGTTCTTAAAACCAAAAAAAAAATAAAAATAGTAGTAAAAGATTAAAGAACATCAAGCCTAAATGTTTTTGTTTGTTGTTTTTTTTTTATTCTAAAGGTGCAAAGAGTTATTTCCCTTCGTTTGTATGATAAAATCAACTAAACTGGACAATTTATACACACACTGTTGATTTTACAATTATATTTTATTTTAATTCAAATTCTTTTCTTTTTTTTAAAAAATATCAAGTATGATTTTACTTTTTCTCGTAAAAAAATTTTTTTTCGTTGAGTGTGGTTAATTTTAAAAAAAAATTTTTGTGATATGCTTATTGTATAACTGACAAAATGAGTATTCTTACTCAGTATCTCCTATCTAAAGTGTCAGAATAGATATTTGACAAGTAAAATAAACTAATTCTTTTCCTCTGTTTGTTTTTTCAGCACATTCAAATATTGTTTGGTCTTCCTGCTATCATCCAACACAGCCAGATGTGTTTCTGTCTTGTTCACAGGTAAGTGAAGAGGCTGATCGAAGGAAATGAATCAAGTAGTTTCTTCAACAGTGAGTCGGTGCTTTCTATTGCGCTGTACTTTGCTTTAATTTGAACGCTTTGTGAAAATTTCCATGACTGCATGACAGTGCTGGCGTATATTCCTCTGTGCAGTCGGTGGATTTTGTGATATCGTAAAACCTCTTACAGTTGGCTCACACCACTGTCATCAACAAATAAGGGTAATTTTTTCCATTGCATAAAAAGTTCTTAGCAGTAGTTAAGTTTGCCACTCGCACCAATTTATACTCCCTAGCATTTTTAATTTTAATTAATTTGTGCCTGTTCATGTGTTCAAATCTTTCACTAGTTTGAAATGCTGTATTAGATTCTCCCACAAGTGTCTCATATTGAAAATAAAAATAGGTGAATCTAATTGTTAATGATTTAACATATCCCAGATAACAAAAACTTGGAAATACTCAGGTGAAGTTATGCTGAACACTTCTGACTTTCCTTTGTTAAATGTGGAATTTCTGCCAGCACAGCATATTTAAGATGTGAATGAATCATGGACTCATATAATGGAACTGAAAATTTATTTGATTTTACATTTGATAGATTAATCACTCGCTAATTCTGTTCATCATAGAAACATTGAAATAATAAGTTAGTTCAGTGTGTGTCAGTTGCACAGCTGGCTGAATAACAATGCATTTACTTTCAGGATGGTCTTGTTTTGCTTTGGGATACCAGACAGTCTCCTCATCCAGCTCGGATTGTTGGTCAGTTGTATGCATTTATATTTTTTGTTTTTCTTCATACATTGGGCAAACTACCCTGTGACTACTAAATATGGTCAGGGTTGATCTCATAACAACTCTAATGATATTATACTTTTATAGGTCAGTTTATTGGATTTATTCATTAGATTAGATGTCAGGATTTACAGTTTCAGGGTAGCTTATTTTCTTAAAGGAGAAATTCAAAAATAGTTTGGTTACTCTCAAATGTTTTGTAACTATTACAGTAGTTATTGTGGCTGTTTTTAGTGTTCTTGGGTTTTGTGTTTTTGGCTGATATTAAAAACTTCTAGTTGTTGCCATGAAAGATGAGACAGACAGATGTAGCTGCTGAACTTGATGTGACACAATGTTATCAGCCAACCTTGGCAGCAGGTTGTTTCAACATGGATGACACCATTCCGAAGGCTATAAGGAAGGACCATATTATAAACATTGATCGTGTTTTAAATAAACCTGCCAAAAAAATTTTTTTTTAATTTTGGTTTTTTGAAAACAATTTAAGTTTGTGATATAGCATTGAGAAATACTGATAATTTTATTAGTTTTATATTAATTAGTAGCTTAAGTCTAGTTTGTTAATCACTATTGTTCTCGTGTTTCCCTTCCCCAAGGATCTCATAAGACACACTGTAAATATCACTCTTTAGGCAGCTGAACAACATGGCAAGGAATGGAGGCATTATATTTATTTTAATGTGTGTACTACTATGTAGGCCAAAACTGAATGTTACTATTTGGTACTTGCTCTATATACAAGGGCCGTCCACACCAAAAATTATGCCTCCAATTCTGGTTTTGACAAAAAGAAAAGAAAAAAAATTGGCATTGCATGATAATGTAATTTTACACGTTACCTTCTGAATAATATCACCACTTCTCTGCAAGTTATGCAAAATTCTGAAATGGCTTTGCAGACACAGCATTCGGAATGGCCAATGCTACTGTCGCATCTGTTGGAATTCTGTGTTAACTTACAGAGAAGTGCGGCAGAATACTTGAAAATTGACCTACTGGAAAAATACCTCCTAGAAGCACTAGTTAGTTAATTTGTTTGTTTTAAAACTGGCTGTCGGTACACTCCAAGTGGTATACACAGGGTCAACAGTACATTAAATTGTAACAACAGTAAATACCATTATACTTTGCAAGAAATTTTTTGCGCTGATAGTTTTTCTTAAATTCTAAAATTTTATATATATATTTTTTTTGCTTTAACTTTTTTTTCTCTTTTTTAAAATTTGTTATTAGGGGTATGCTTTTCTTTAAAAAAATTAATAAGTTGGTTTAAAAAACATTTCTAAAAATGATTGGGTTAATGTTATTTTTATTATTGCTCAACGTAATCTGTTTTTTGTTGTTTCTTTATGAGACAAATCTCCCTTGAACCTGTCACCCACAAGTTGTGCCTGGCAATCTGGTGACTCTACAGTAATTGCCATTGGAGATGAAGAAGGCAGAATTGTAGTGAAAGACACAAGGATGCCAACAGGTGTTCCACTATCATACATGCCACACTATCGACCAGTGACTCAGCTGGAATTTTGTCCACAGAGGTAAGTAAATTTTTAAAATAATATTCTTATAAAAAGTGTACATACAATTTTATACAAAAATTGTGCTGACAGTGTGAATCCAATAAATATTTATTTAATGAAAAAAATTCTGACATTGGTGATGGGATTTAATTAAAATTGTTAATTATTTATGAAACAAAAAATAAATATAGATATTCACATAGTTTATAATTGTATTAAATGTATTTAATGATGTCATAATGACAAAAAATAGTCACTGTTTGCTCATCCTAAAGTCACGTGACCTTTAGTGTGCATGGCCACCTCTGGCTTGCACTATAGTATTGGATCTTTGTCTCAGACTGTTTACCAGTGCATTCTGCTTTTCCATCAAGGCTTCATGCACTTCTGGAATGGTTTCAGGAGGACTTGGTTACTGATTATTCAGTGCACCCAGAGCTCATTTTGGAAAAGCTCAATGGGCTTTAGGTCATGGGAAAATGCTCACCATAGAAGGTATTGGATGTTTTCTTTTTGAAGGTGGTTTATGGCTATTCTTGCATGATGGATCCTTGGAGTATTATATGAAGATGAATTGATTAAGAGCAGGTTTAATGACCTCATCCTGGTAATGCTGAGCTGTAACAGTTCCATCAAAGTCATTTGGTTCACTTGCGGTCGGTCACATGAGACAGCACTAAAGAATCGAACATAGACGCACACAAAGCAATCTGTCTCCCTCTAAAACATTAGCAAAAGAAAGGCTTAATTCTCTTTCATTAGGAAAGAGAATCTGGCTCCAGTCTGTCAAAGTCCAGTGCAAATGAGTCCTAGCCCACTCCAATCTTTTCCTGAAATACTGGATGTCTAGTGTGTAGATTAGCAGAGTGTAGCCAATACCCTGCAGTCTGGTCAGATTGTGGGCCTGTCACAATTCATTCTGGGTGGAGCTCTTCAAGATGGTGTGGTTACATTGAGCCAAATAAGTGATGGTTAATACTGCCAGAGTGTCCCCCTCTCCTATGAAGCCTTTCATGACTTGAATCAGTCTCTGTACCTCTACCAAAGATGACTGATGATGCTGTGTTGTGCGAACTTCATCATCCACACTTACTTCCAGTCCATAGCCTAAGTATCATCATTCATTGGTAAGTTGTTGAAGTGCCATGCTCTGTGTTCTGTGATGTTATTGTGCGAATTCTTGTGATGTTATTGTGTGACTACTTGAGACAGTTTTTATGCCCCCCCAATTTAACTATTGTTATGCAGATTTGAAATCTCTTGACTGTTTTGACTTTTGCGAGTGCACCCTAACTTGGAGACAGATGTAAGCAGTAGAATCACCACATTACTCAAATCAGTCTTGGGTTGACAAAGAGTTGGAGGCTATTGAACGATTCTCTACAATGGTCAAGACAACTAAACAATCCTACAAGAGATCTCGTACAAAATGCCCCTATATTGTTTTTGTTCAGCATATATTTTAAATTCTGACCAGGAAAAGGTTCTTGAGTCTCTAAATGTATTAACATGTTGTCTTTCCAGCTGTTCAGCACATCATTTGCTTGTTTTTCTTTGAAGTGCTAAAACGTTTTGCCGCCTCAATGGTGATCCTGAATTTTTCTGAATGGTTTTACAGATCAAATCTTCTTGCATCTGGATCAGAGGACTGCACGGTTGTTGTGGGTTCCTTTGCAGACGATTCAGTAAAACAGATGTGAGTCTTCATTTGTTTTCTTATGTAAATGACCTTCTGGCACAGTTACTTTTTTTAAAGAGATTGCTGCATTTGTGTGCAATGTGGTATTTAACATTACTCACGTGACAAATATTCCCCTTCAAAATACAGGTACATTTACTATCTAAAAATAGCTATGTTACAGTTTTAAATATTGTTTTTGCTCTAATATAATGTCCACCCACTTCATCGGGCTTTTCAGTTTTAACAAATATAAAATTCAAAAACAATTCTTATTGTAAGCGGGGAATTTCAAAGCTACTTTCATACTGATCTTTAGAGTATGTAGATCTAATTAAGATTATATAAAAGATTTATTTAGTTTGAAAAGAATTAAAAGCAGTTGTAGTGTTTATTGGGACTTGTGAAAATTGAAAAGTTTGAGATTGGGGAAGGAGAAACTCGTGTTCCAAGATTCCTAACTGGGTAAAGTTTTAGTAAAACAGCTTGTGACAAAACCTGGAAGCTGTACAAACAAACTAGTGATTTTCAATTGATGGGGATATGTTATCAGGAAAGAACCCTTTGTTTCCTTTAAGAATTGAAGGGCCAGACTTCAGTTTGCCAAGGACCATCTCCATTTGACCTTGAAAATGTGGGCCAGGGTGTTTTGGTCTGATGAATCATGGTTCCAGAAGTTTGGCTCAAATGGTTGGACTTATGTATAGCAAAGAAAAGAGGAGCATTTTGTCTTAAATGTACCAAATTGATGATAATAGGTGGGTGGGGGAGTCCATTATGGTTTGAGGTTATTTCTTCCGAAATGGGACAGACACTTTATTGTATCCAGGGGATAATGGATTGGTTTGTTTCCTGGACATTTTAATTGATCTACCAGAACCATATTCTGAGGACTGCCTCACTCTCAGCTGGATTTTCTAACTTAACTGTCTGAAACATTTGACTGCTATTAAGCAGTATCTCACAGATCAGAAAATTCAATTCTAAAGTGGCCAGCTCAAATTTCTGATTTAAATCTGATATTAGAATCTGTGGAATAATACAGATAAGGCTATTAAGATGGAAAAGTCCAGAAATTTGAATCAGTTGTTCCAACTTGGGCTGATGCTTGTATAAACTTCTGTATTTGTCTTCTGGACTCATGAATAAGTGCTTTGGGCTGTAGTTGATGTTTGTGGCTATGCAGCCAACTACTAATACTGTTTGCCTTATGTAATGTCTAAAAATTGGGGTTTTGTGACAAAATTTTGGCTGTTTGATTCATTAAATTTTTGTCACTATGTAATTCTGCTATAATGTAAGAAAAGTGAATTTATGCCAGATATTTACTACCAATCTTTTTGATGCATGCCAATGGAAAGAACAGGAAATTACTTTTCTAACTGTTTATTTTTGCATATTTTACCTGTTAATTTATATTTGTTCTGCCATTATACTTAAACATTTTGTTTACTACTGTGTATTGGAAATATTTATGAAAACACAGAGGATATCCATAAATAAAGAGTAAGTGCAACTAACATGTATATAATACATACAAAATGGATACATTGTACAGTGCATTAGTATTTGCTCTGCGAGCCCTTTGTTTTATATGGAGCATCTCACCTTGTTTATATGCTCCCGTACAGGTTATCAATGCATGACTGGAATGTTGTTCCAAATATCTTGTAGCATCTTCCATGATTCAGCCAATGCTTGGTTGCTATTTGACTTTCTCAGTAGCCATATAAGCCCATATCAGTGTTGTTTATATAAGGACTTTGTGAGGCCAAGGCATCTTTTGTGAGTGTTCCATCAGCCTCTTTACATTCCAGATAGTTTCTCACCACACTGGCTCTATACTTTGGGTCATCGTCATGTTGGAAGTTGAATCCCTGCTCAGTGAGATATCTTCCTGAGGGAATTGCATGAAGGGTGAGAAACCTACCTGTATTTGTTGGCAGTTAGTATATCTTCGATAATATGCAAATCTTTGACACCCTTGGCTGATGCACAGCTACATGCTTGTACTAATCCGCCCAGATGCTTTACCGTAGAATGTTTATGCTGACTGTTATTTCACTCCCTGGTCTCACTTTCCAAATTTGAACTTATTGGTTAAATAGTGCCTTCTTGCAGGTTTGTTCATCTCACTGTTTCATTTCTGCTGCCGATTTCATCCTCCATGTTCGGTTGCCTCTCCAGATTGATGCTTTTCAGAACAGCCAAAAAATCTATTGAAACCACCACATGCTAATATGTGCCTTACTGTTCCTGAAGAGATGCTAACATCGTTACTTGCAACTAAATAATCATTCACAAGATCTATACTGGCTCATCGTACATCATGTAGATAACATATTCTGAGGTACTTAATATCGCTTTTGGACTGTTTGCGCTTTCCTTTTCTGCACCTGTTGTCAACAGCATCAGTTTTGCATATCCTCCTCCTCCTGAACAAGTCAGGCTGTAATCTGCCATATGGAGAGCTTTTGTTAGCTAAGACTTTAATTTGCATACACTTGTGATGTAATATTTCTTTCCCAAGAGCCATAGCATTCACCATGCTACAATGACATCGCACTCTATACTCATATAGTCCTTTTGCAGGTGTGGCACTTTCTAATTGCTTGTATGATAACCAATCAGTGTACTATATCAACAAATGACTGTACTATTGAGTATTCCATCTTTATATTCAGTTTTTTTGTTTCATGATTATTTTCAATACTATATAAAGAAATGTATCTTTTTGTATTATAAAGACTGTTCAAGAGTTCAAGGTAGTATTTACTATTGAATGTTCAAAAAAATTTTTTATTATTTTAATTTTGTTTAAACTCAGGTAATGGGATTATATCTAAATCAGCTCCACTCTTTTGTGTCTTATGCATGATGAATTTATATTTTTTTTATTTGTAGATACCAGAGTGATGCTCACAAAGACATAGTGCATGGCATGTCTTGGTTGGGTGCCAACAAACTTTATACATGTGGCTGGGACTCGAGGGTTGAAAGCCATCATATTGCAGCAGATCAGAGGGGGCAAGGGAATGTGGACGTGGTTGTTGTAGATACAAAGAAGGAAAGTTGCTGTGATGGTACCCTTGACGACGACAAAATTCCTGCCTCACGCCATATAGAACAAGTAGAACAAGAGGTTAACAGTTAGGGCTAAAAGACAGTGAGGCTGAGTTGTACCATCATGGTCTCTCCTGATATAAGGGAGAGCTGCTGGTTTTAAAAATCGTGGGTAAGGGTGGAACATTGCTGTTCAGCAAAAGGGGATGCAGATATTTGTGGAGGAAAAAAAATGACTGTTGAGGAATTCTGGTGGTGGGGGTTTTTTTGTTTTTTTTTTTTTTAAATCATGTTTTAAAGAAATATGTAAAACATTTTGAAAAACTTCTAAAAGGAAGGCAAAACTAGCTGCGGTACATCACGTTTATAAGGCATGAAAATTACTGACAGTACTATGATTTGAGTGTATTTTGGCCACGATGGTGGTTGGAATAATTTCCCTTCCACAAAATGTACATATAAATTACTTCAGATATCTTTAAATTTAAAAAAAAAACAAGTATATTTATTTCATATTGCTGAAAGGGCCAGGTTTTACTTAGATCTTAATGACAAAGGAGTATTTCCTTTCTGTTTTTTTTGTAATGGTACTTTAAGTTCTTCATAATGCAGAAATTTGTTTCTGTTTCTCATGAAATTATTTGTCTATACCACAAAGATAATTAGATGGGCATTTTGTCATGGTGTGTAGGAGTGGGGGCAAGGTCTGTTTTTAGCCATTTGCTCGCCGTACCAGACAATTCTGCAGATCGGAGTTTTTAAATCCGCAAGGCGTATGATCCAAATTGCAGGGACGCTTTCCTCCTCACTCAGGTGAAACTTTGGAACGAGCCGGTACGCAAAATTAGCACACCGTTCCAGTTCTAAGCCGGCAGACAAGAAGCTCTGCAGAAAGTGGCCAGCATTAAGTTCCCGCAGTGCTATGCAAATGTAGAAACTACGGAGAACTACAAAATTAATTGTTATGGAAAGAGGCAAAACAAAACGGTAAATTGAGGGCCCCCTTATTAAAAAAGGGAAATTGTTGATGATTTTGTTTACCTGGAGTCAGATTTGATAAAGTAAAATAATAAAAAAAAAGTCTTTCCAAAGGTTTGATAACAAACACAATTTCCAGCAGAACTTTTCTGCAATATCGCTTGGCATCGGGTCTGATTCTACAAATCATTCTAATAAATCGGTGCTTTTCCACCCGTTCTTTCCCTGGAATGGGATTCGAATTAACTCTATGGAAATACTGGAAAGAGGCTGCCTGCAGTACATCAGAGTGAGAGTCTGAACGTCAGATTTCTGTGTTTAATATTGAGGCACTTTGTTCGTTAGTTTGTGTGCGTACACCATCCACAACTAGAAGATGTATTTTTTTTTTTTTTTTTTTTATGTATAATCTGTTCAGGTTGGTATCCATGGTAGTTTTGTCAGTGAGGTTTTCACCTGTGAAGAATTATTTGTGCATAATAAAAAAAAATCTTGCTGAATTCACCAAGGATCAACGTTTTCTCGGCCGTTTTACTCGTCTCTACATCAAGTTCTCCTGGACTAAGCAAACGAGTTTATTTGAGAAGTGTTCTTATAGAATCTGTAATCCTGCATTCTCCCCTTTTGGAAAAAAGGTGGAGGGGGGGCTCAATCTCAGCCATCTGTTTTGTCATGTAGGTAAAATTAGCAATAAAAAAATTTCTGGCACAGCATCTTTTTCTTTGTCTTGTTTTTCCTTCCTGCCAGCTTCTTTTTACATCCCCTTCATCTCAGGTTGGAGACTGCTGTGATGAAGCTCTCCCTCATTTCTCGATAGTTACAAGTAGATGGTTTTTCCTTTCCATTAACCATTAATGAGACTTTCCCTTCACATTGTTTGGTGGTGCACTGCATTCCCATTTCAGCAATGACCACTCCCTCCCCAGCCATTGCTGCTGATGCTTTAGGTTTCTGCTGAAAAGCTGGAACATTTCTTTACCATCTCTATTTTCTCAAGGGCACCGAATCTCCGCTTTATACAGATGACTTGTATTTAAATTTTAGACCATGCACCATTCAGCACCTGAAGGTGCGTGAATTAGTAACAGGCACTGGTGAGATTATTTTCTGGTGGTGTTTCTTTTTTTTTTCCCCACTATAATCTCAGAATCACAAGCTTTAAGCAGGTGAAATTTCATCTGCAAGAAACACTATTCCAGGCATAAAGGGGTGTGTTATTTACTACAGGATTGCATTACTCGCTGGCTGTAAATCTTGCGAGAGTGAAATGGATCCCCATGTGCTTTTGCTTTAATCACAAACTCCCCACATCTCATGCGACAATGTAACCGCTGCTGATAATGGTGCATTCACCAGGTCCGTCACCATTATCTTGGATTGGTAAACAGAACTTTGTGTGAATAAACTACCACGGCAAAGAAAATCTGCTTATTTTCTGTCACCTCTTAAAAGAACGTAACAGGGCTGTTTCAGAAATATAGTAATTAGATCTTTGAAAACCTGTTAATAGTAATGTTTGTTTTGACTTTTCACACGACTACATCACAGCGGGATACTTTGGGTAATTTTTTATTAAAATAAAGAGAGTGTGGTGTTAAAGAGTTAAATGGGTAAAATCTCAGAAGTGCATTAACAGCTGTTGTGTGCATGTTTTGTTTTTTTTGTCAGCTCTTTAAATGTACATGCAGTATGTAGTTAAGTGTCACTATTCATGACTAGTGGTAAGTGATTTTTATAAATTCCCTAACCACCTGTATACCACCATTACCTTCAAATCTACCTGTGCAGGTTGGGCTAGAGGTGCTACACTACCTTCCTCATTAATGTAACCGTTGCAATAATAGGATAGATCTGTATTACTCGAAACAGGTTAAGCACAGGTACTGTGACAGTACCACTCTCACTAATGTAACTACTCTCTGTAATGACATCCATATCACTCCAGCCCCATGTGTTGACTAAACACAGCCAGTTTGACAGGTATTAGCTAGTCCTTATCCCAGATGGTAGGATTAGGGTAAAAAAACTCGCATGATAGACAGGGTTAAGCAAAAGCTAATTAATCTTAGCTTTTCCTGTCACACATTGATCACTACTTTGTTATCAGAAGAGGGGTTAATGTCCACTTGATTATTCAGAGGGAACTTGTTAGATATTTGATTAACATAGTAGTTATGAGGTAGAAGACATGATGGCTTATGCATAGAGTATTGATTCTTGCCCCCCCTCCCAAATAAGGAAGTGAATATTTCTTTCTGACAAGATGGATAGAAAAAACAAAACAAAAAAATAACACTCATTGATGCAAATAAACATTCTTGTTGTAAATTTGAACTATTACTAAATGTCAGGATGAAGAATACATAAGTTTTACTTTAATGTAAATTACTATTCTGCAATAAAATTTAAACAAAAAGCAAAAAAAGTTAAGTCCTACCTTGACGGTGGTTTGGATATTGTTACCAAGCACACTTATCTCCCCTGCCCCTATTTATTTATTCATAAATTTTAATACGAATCTTTGTTCCAATTATAGTAGTTTTTTCAAATAAACAATTGTTTAACTAAATTTTTTTCTGTATATTGATGTAGTTAATGATAAATAGAATAATGAAACTGCCTTGGATACCGTTATGGCGATGCTATTTCAGATGGCTTTCATTTTAATGTCCCTAATAATACACTAAAAGCGAGATCCCATTTGTCTCCCTTTTCGTATCTGTTCTATTTCAGGTAAAGTGACAAACTTTATAAATTAAAATTTAGTTGTATGTCAGCTGGAATCTCTTGGGTTCTTTTCTGATGCAAAACAAGCAAATTCAGCTTTTCTGGAAAGTTAACTGTGGCTTGTTTTCAATCAATAAATGTGAAAAAAAACTAGAACGCACGCTTTGCTCTACATTCAGACTGGTTGGGAGTCAGCTGGCTTCCCGTAATCGATCGCAAACAAAAAAAAAAAGAAACAGCTGAAGAACTAAGTTGCGAGATGAGCCTTTATCATCTGACCAGCGTGTACGAAGGCAGAGGACTTTATCATTTGCCTTTCGACAAACACCTTTATTACAAGAGTGACAGTAATTGTAGGAATTCTAATTTTAACTCTGATGGAATTGTGTAGTGATGTATGCAACCCTAACCCAGACTCAGCATACATTAGTCGAAAGAACAAGAGATTACTTTTCTACCATTGTAATGCTTATTTTCACACATCTTAAACTTTTGTCTGCTACTGTACATTTAACAAACATCATAATGTTTATGATTAATTAGTTATGTATATTGTATATATGAGAGAGAGCTCAAACCTAAACCAGGTGTGAAATAAGAGTTCATTTTATGAAACTTCTTTATTAGTTGTTACATTGATCTTTTATTAGGAAAATATTTTAAGAGCAGTTATAAAAAAAAAGAAACACATACAATGGAAGATGTTTGCTTACTTTGGTTAAGTATTTCTGGGAGAAACATTCCTGGCTTAGTCTGCCTGGAGAAAAATGCCAATTTCTATGATATGCAAAAAAACCATTTACCCAACATAAATGGTATACATTTTTGATTTGAAAATACCTCTTCTAGAATCAGATGAATTATTATCTGTTTGCGGGAGCAGAATCACTCGTTCTTATCCATGTTTTTCTTAATCTTTGATAAGGTGGCCAAGCATTCGTCTCTCCACTGGCGTCTTTGTTGCATTTTTTCTGGTGGGCTGAAGCAGTTGTTCAGCTTCTCAGCTGTAGACTCCTCATACGATGGTGGCAGCTTGAATGTCGAGCTGACACCAAGAATTCCTTCTCTGTACTTCTGACAATAATCTACCATACCTGTTAAAAATAATCAAAAACAAATTTTTTAATGTACAAGCACTGTTTTGTAATAAACGATGTATCCTATTAAAACTGCTTTTATTTCTACTATTACCCCGGTCTATAAGGAAGCTGGCAAACAGAACAATTCAAATGTTTTAACCAATGGATAGTTTTGTAGATCCCTTATAAAGTCTAACATTTAAATTTCCAAGACACCAAGATCTAATACCTGGCATGTGGAACTGGTGCATCAACTATTCAGAAGTTTATTATCAGCACAAGTCTACAAGCAATTCTTGAATGGTGAACAAATAATTATTAATTATGTGGTTAGCTAACACTTAAGGTCGATCAGAATTAGTGCTTTTCCATCATAAAATTATTATAGCATCTATGCCAACTGCTACAGAATGAAAAGGGCAAGTTTTGTAACTCAGTGACTTAAGCAATGTGAAATGAAGTGCTCACCATTAGCATTGAGATGCATAGTTTCTAAGGGTCCAATAAATGCATAACGTCTCCCAAGTCCATCATACATAGTTTTATCAATGTCCTCTGGGCTGACCACACCTGCCTGATAAAAGACATACAATACAAAGCTTATTGGTTTGTTAGTAGTTCAGCAGGGTCAAAACCTACATCTTATGAATCTGAATAGCATGACTTCCAGGTCTGGAGTTTCTTGTGATCCCTTGGCTGATCAGCTGCTTACTCTGCAAGAAACATGCTCTGTACATCAGGTCAAGATGGTGGCTAAGCAGGTTACTGGTGCACAAAGTTGGAAAACTCATGATACCCAGTTCAAGAACATTTGCAGAAGTCCCCTGGTTGGTACACATGCTAGAAAGTCCCTACTACTACCTGTTTGTTTGTTTAGCTATGGAACTAACCCACATCCCCAGTGGAGAGCAAACCTGGGTTCTCAGCTGTTATGTTACATGACCAGAAGCTAAGCATGCCAGCATTTTTGGAAGGGTTGTGCCAGTTTCTCTAATTAAAGGGCACCTTGATATAAACATATGGTTGCCGTGTTTACTCCAAGCCATGCAAAATAGTCTTGAGAGGCACTTTATCTAAATAACTTAAAGAATAAGGGTATAAAATCAAAAGCTATATTGCAAAACATGCATAAACTTTTTTTTTTCCTTTAGTTTAATTAAACATTCGCCAATCCGGGCTCACTAATTATAAGTGTGTTTAACCCCCAGGGTGCGACTGCTTCACAGTCTCATTGGGATCTGATCCTCTAAACCAAATAACCTGGAAGGTGAAGGTCGAGTGCTTATTGGCTTATAACTGGGAGACTATCAGCATGTCATGACCTTCAAACTTCCTGGATAAGTCTTGCTGGAGCTATTTATTACAGATGTGATTCCAAACAACCCACACCCCATATCAATGACTAACAATTATGATAAACATCTTGGTTAATTAGTCCACCTGGATTCAAATCCTGAGGGGCCCCTTATAGATAACTTGTTTCAACTGGAAGCCTGACACTGACATTGAGCATACCACCACTGTATTTTCACAAAGTCCCGCCCCTGGCTCTTGGTAGTCTGAAACCTGGTAAGAACATAAACAACTTTTTAGCCTATTCCATATCTTGAAGAATTCTTAATGTCTGAGATAAGTTTTGCTGTAATCTCTGATAAGCAAACCCACTCAGAATAACTAAAATCCTTCATTAGTTTAGCTTACCTTTTTATGAGGAGGAAGCATGCCATTATTGGCTTATACAAGGCTCCAGAAAATTTATTATCACGTGTGCAAAATCTAGTTTGTTTTAAATCCTGGGATTGATAAGTTGAGGAGGAGACCCGATAAGCTATGTAAATATAATTTTCCAGAGTTGTTCAAAAATCTGGAATGGAACACAAGCTTAACACACACCAATAATTCCACATCTTTTATATATGGTTTGTTTGCCTGTTCAACGTACTGAAAGCGAGGACAAACCAAGGACTTGTATAATGTGACTAAAATATCTTCATTTATATATATTTGCCATTCCTGTTAATTATTCCTAACATCCTATTAGCTTTGTAAGCAGCTGAAATACAACGATTTTCACATTTAAGATATTTGTTAATGACGACTTTCAAAATCCTCTCTGAAGATACATTTTTCAATTTATCAATTCCCAAATAATAATAAAATTTTACTTCCTGTTTGAATAATTTTGCATATTTTAGTACTGAACTCCACTTTATTTCTGAGTAAATTTAAAATAAGAGAGGACCCTGTGCCTCCTAGAGACATGCCAACCTGAAGATTATAGTCCATTTAACACTTTGCTTTACCGTCTACTTTCTGAAGATCTTTGACCACAACAGAAGTCCACCATTTCCCAAGTTAAGAAACTAATTGTGAACTTCCCTGTCAGCATTTCTCCTCCTTCACTGCATGGGTACCTCACCTTGTTAGTTTTTTTTTAAAAAAATTTTTTTTTTGAAGATTCAATTCATTTCTTATTTGAATTTGTTGGTAATTTATTTCGAGAACCTATGCCAGGTGTAAGGGCTAGTGCCCATCATAATTATTCCATATTTATACTTCAGAGACCAATAAAGAATAAAATACAACATGCCCTTGTGGCACGGCCGGCTAATGCACTGGGGTAGAAGCTACATTGAACATTTAGCAACCATCATGGGTTAAAGACCGACTCAGGTTGTTTGTACAATCCTAAACCCTGATGATGATGATAGGGAAAGATTACAAAACGTAGCTTCATCACTTAGCTCAGATAGCACTGTAGTGGTGGTAGAATGTTTGGTGCCTATTCCTCTCACTTTCCTGCACCAGCCAGTTTGTGTGGGTTCCTTTCATTTCTCTCTTGCTGTTTACATATCGATATAGAAAAATAGTAGAGATTTTCTGGGCATCTGCACCTCTCTCCACAATGTCTACTGCATTCCCATCTACACGTGAATTCTGTAAGAGTCTGAGTTGCCATCTGTCAAATCTACACAAATACTTATCCCATCCAAGGACAGCGCAAGGTATGTAAGGTAAGATGAAAGAAATCTTGAGGGAATAATAATAATCAGTTCCTTTCTTTACCTCAACCAGATGCCAACATTCATTTATAATGGCACACTGGATTCTATTCAGAGCAAATCCAGTTATTTCTTTCTGTATTGTGATTGGGGACTGACCAATGTCCTCCATCAGCTGACGAGTTCTTGTCACAACTTCTGGTTTTGTCCATGGAGCAGGAATCAGCTCAACCAGAGGAACAAAGTATGGTGGATTCACCTGAAAAATACGATTTGTAAAAGTATCTCAGAAAACTTGACTGGAGGCAATCCTTTCCAAAAAAATGTAAAATTCTCATAACATTTGAGAAATTTCAATTTTATAACTGTTTTTAGTTGAAGCAAACAGTAAAGGCATGCAGAATCTGATATAAGCTTCTAACCACCAAAATTTAAGATGGTATTCCCACAATGCAACACTAAACTGTCTGGCACTATTAGGACTCAGTTAAAATGGCTGCTAGTGAACACTGACTTACACTGTAAAACATAAAACACAGAAAGACAAGATTATATTTGTGTTTAGTTTGCTGGACTGACCTTTGCAGTAATGCATTGTGGGAACATTCTTAATTATCAGCCTGCAGAAATCAGAGCACCAGTTCAAGACACTTCCTGTCTTATTAGTAATACAACCAACCAGTAAGGTTAGAGTTCAGCAATTTTCTCCAAAACACTGCTCAATTTACATCATTCAAACTTAACAAAAGGTCATGGGCCAGAAAACAGCTTAAGTCACTTGAATACTCCAGAAATAGAAACAGCTGCTTCAAAACAATACCACTGTGCACGCATGCACATACGCACCCTTCAAGACTGATATTAGTGATAGGGAAAGATGCCAAAACTCAAGTTCATTAGTTCTATTTACTACTGATAAGGTGACAGGGGAAAGCCAGAGTTGACCCTAATTTCTGTAAGTAAAAACACCACCAATAACTTGTTTTCATCTGGATACAAATCTATTTCAGACTCCATAACATCCCCACTTAAAAGACTTTTCTCAGCAGCATCATAGCTAGGTTGGTTAATTGAATCAGTTCTCAAATGTCAGACTCACTTCATCCTGTTGTTTTTCTAGTGAATGAGTTTTCCATTCAGCAATAGCTGGAAATTAGCATTATCACCATACTATTTTCTATTTTTGTTTGGTTTCTTACCATTTTATTATTTATCGCTTATTTTGTTTGATAAAAAAATAGACTGGAACAAATATTGGAAATGACTGCATCGGCAGGAGAAATAGAAAGAAAACAAAACAGTTCTTGTGGGTCTTTCTCAAATACACTACCCCTTGGAATTAGTAAAGTCCATATCCATACCAAGTAGAGTTCTTCCTTTATAATTTAATTTTTCTTTATATCTTGCATCAACAATAAAGAGGCATGAATGGGAGATTGAAAAAAAACAAACAAAAAGCATGAGATATTTTAAACCCTCCATCTTGTACCATCTAAGGTCACCCTAAAAGCACTAATTAGTATTTTGAGCGATAGAGATTTGTCATTACAGAGGTTATATTAATAAGGAAGGTGTATCATAGACCCTCTGGCTCAACCTGTGTGTAGTTAAACACATTTGAAGGGGTGACAAATGTATGCCAGATGGTATACATAGGGATAAAGGGAGCATTGGAAAGAGGAAATCTGAACAAGGTACTCACTGGGTGAGCTACTAGCACGTTTTCTCTGTGCTTCAAATTCTCCGAGAACTTGGAGGCGCCGATGTAGCTAGAAGAACTGGCCAGCACCATTTCCTCGGTGGCCAACTCATCCAACTTCTGGAACAGCTCCTTCTTCAGTTCTAACTGGTCGGGGATGCACTCCTTGATGAAAATGAAATAGCATGTATCAAGTGATTGGCCAGACTAATATCCTGATCAATAGCTAATCAAATTTTTTAAATTCCATGAGCCAGTAACCATTATAAAGAAATCATCCAGCAAAACTTTCATGCAATTAACCCTTTCTCTTTAAATAAACAATGGTATCTACTAACAGAAGAATAAAATTTTTTTTTGCTCTCATTTCAAGAGAGCTCCAAGCACAAGAGACATCAACAAAATATTTAATTATTTCTATACAGTGTAAGCTTATTATTACCAGTTCCTCTATGCCCAAACCTCAGCTGACAATAACTGGTGGTTTCCATTAATGAGAATGACAATATAAGACTCCAAAAAAGAACCATATAATTCCCCTTTATTGGTCTTTATTGACAGATACAGCAATACAAGGAGTAAAACCACATTGGCCTGTAAAAAGCTTGTAATTGTGCTCTGCTTCTTTGGAGTTATTACCTTGGCTGTTGTGAACTGTATGAAAAAAGGCTTTTTGCTACGCATATGAACACACAAAATGAGCAGTGCTTCCAGGAGTTTGACAGAAGTAGAGATGGAAGAAGCTCATCATTACTCCACTTCATCAGTTGTGGGTGTGATCTCTGAAAATGAAAAAAAAAAAAGGTTCGTGTAGCTCTTCATCTGCTCACCTGACTGTTCCTTACAGCTGCCTGCACCCACAAATACCAGCCCCAATCGTTATGAAGAGGGCCGGCACCACTTCCCTGTTGGCCGAGAGAATAAATTTCAAGCTGATTCTAATTAAATGAATCAAATACATATTTAAACCTAATTATGAACTGCTTTAGTTCCTTTGCTGAAGACAGCCCTTCCACTACTGTCTTAGATGTCTGATGGGGTTCACGACTGTAGAGTGATGGGTAAAATCTTTGCAGTCCATCTGGCAGCGCTGCTATCAGTCACCAACTTCTCCCCACGCTCCCTCTTGAAAATAAGTTGTGTTGGTCCTTCCACCAAGGGATCCATCTGTCAACTCTTTGAAATCTTCAATCCCCATCTTCCTGGGAAGCTGGATAGCCTTTTCTTTGAAGGTTAGCCCAGACACTATGGTACCCCTATTGTCATTTTTGTTTGAACCCATTAAAAAAGAAGAGCCTCCTCACTGGAATCCAGCCCCCTCTCTCTTGGTGCTTCTTCTTCCAATCAGATTTACAGTCAGAGCTGACATACTGCATTAAAATTTCCCCCTTTACTCCTCTCAAAACTTTGTTCAGAGTAGACCTATGGCCCCAGCCAGTTTTTTTTTTTTGTTTTTTTTTAGTGCCAGGATAAGCTGTAATAATAAAGAC
Organism: Nautilus pompilius; assembly: GCA_018389105.1. Lineage (NCBI taxonomy): Eukaryota > Metazoa > Mollusca > Cephalopoda > Nautilida > Nautilidae > Nautilus > Nautilus pompilius. The sequence continues at coordinate 30,927 of JACATO010002460.1, forward strand.
ACTGCCAAAGTATGGTTCCAAGCCTATCTGGTTTTCACTGACTATTGCTTTAGCATTCCACCTTGCGAGACTGGGGTCAGACTCTGTTGTTATTGGTTTTTCCTGTGTGAAGGACTCTGGGCTTACAAATAATGTACAATGTTGTGTTGCCATATGGACAATTCTGCCATTTATCATTAGGCTGTGTACCTCAACACCCTTGGCTGAAATCCAGTCCCATGCATCACCGTAGCTTTTGTTCACTACTGTTATGCCGCTCGCCTTCAAACAAACTGTTGTTGATTGTTGCCAAAAAGTTCAAACTTATCTATAAAGAAAGCGTCCAGGTTTGGTCATCCCAATGTTTCATCTCTGCTGCCCGTTCCTCAGACTCCTGCATACAGGTCCTTCTGAAATATGAAGTCCAGCTGCAATCTTCACTGGCTAGGACTGAATTCTATATGCTCGTCATGTTGTATTTCTTTCCCAGGAATCACAGCATTCACCACACCTCTATGATATCAGTGCCTGTACTTTTATAATCCAGCAGGTGTCGCACTTTCTGTCTCCTTGCCTGACAACCAATCAGTGTACTATATTAACACATGATTGTACTATGGAGCATTCTATTTTTACATATGAGACATGATTCTATCGTGTTATATGCATTGTGTACCCAGTTTTACACTGTGTCCATAATTATTTTCAATACTGTATATATTCCTGTTCCCTCGCATCAGTTGACAATACCAAGAAATTTCCATTAGTGGGATAGTGGGATTGATAATAATGAGCTTCTACTGTACGTGTGTGTGGTGTGACAGGTGATCCCTGCAGCACTTTATATGGATTGGATGAGCACATTTGCAGTCAGTCCAGCAAATATTTGGAAGGGCAAAGACATTACAGCACCAACAAAAGCATGTCTAGCAGGTGCTGCAGTGTTCAAGGCAGTTTTGTCAGTAGGCTGCTCCAAGACTTTGGATCATTTGAGCTTTCGGAATTTGCAAAAGATGAAGTAAATCTCTGCTACAAGGAATTGTGGCCAAAAACAATTACAGAAAAAAGGAGAAAGGCAGTTAGACAGAATAGTAAAATCCAAATGTACTCAAACAATAGATCACCTGACAGAGACATTCAACAAAGGGTAATCCACACTCGTCTCCAGCTAATCTTTACAAAAAAATATTGCAATGAATATAGTATGGCAAAAGCAACCCATTATTACATATAGGTCTTAATAAAGTGGTCAGCTCTGCAAATAAACAAAAAAAAACACTGGAAAATATTAGCTACAGAGGGTGCACAGCACACAAGATACCTCTTCTGTCCAAGAGGAATAAAATGCTTTGAAAGGTCTGGCTTAAAGACATATATGCCAAGACCCTTGAGAAGTGGCAGTGCATACATTTTCTCCAATAAGTCCAGGTTGCACCTGGGTTTGAAGAAGGTTCAATCCCAATGTCTTCAGCCCATGGTCAAATATGGAGGTGGGAGTGTGATGGTATTGGGGCTGGCATGGTGGAAAGACAAAATTGGTGTTTGTCAAAGGACATGTCAATTCTACCAGTACACTGCCAAGGCATTCAATGTTTTTCCTGGAGATGTCCTGATGTGAATCCAGTTGAGCATCTGGATTGCCAACTACCTCTCTCTGTCCCACCGACATAATGGAATTAAAGGAAGCTGTCACATGGATATGGGAAAACAACATGAAAAAAACCATAATTCAATGGTAATCAGGGTAGAGGCTCTTGGTGCTGCAAAAGATGGTTCAAACAAAAGCAAAGAATTTCACTCTATTTCTTGTTGTTATTTGCCATTTTCCACTACAAACCCACATACTGCAATAACAGGCAACCAAATTATTATGACAGACCAGTGTATTTTTATTTTAATTTGAAAGTACTCAAATGTATCACTGGTTTTAGTATGAAGACTAGTCATATGATGAAACGTAACTTTTCACTCTAAAACAATTTTGTGGGTGTGACTTATTAGTATTAAGGATAGCTCCTAATTTCCAACATAATTTTATAACACTCCTGTAATATAATTAGTATTATAAGGACGGAATTTGATTTCTTAAGTAATTACAAAATGGTTTTTCTCTTTAATATTAAGACCCTGAACACTAACACACTATTAATTAATTAGTTTATGTAATAGAATTTTTTTAAAGTTATTTTCTTGCCAGTGTACTTCACATTGTTTTATTATAAGAATTTTTTTAAAGTTTTATTCCATATTTAATTATTATTCTTTAAATTTAAATTTCAAAGACTGGTCCATTCTACATTTGAATAAATTTATTTAAAAATTACTAATACTATATAATTTCTTTTAGCATTTACATTTGCAGAGAATACTGAGTGGAATGGTATAGTTGTAATTTTAAAGGGGAAATAACAAGTATACCTGAACGTGAATGGCGTCCTTCAAGCACTCAGCCAAGTTGCTTGTGCTGGAGATGAGCCGTAGCTGCTGCTCAGCTGAGAGACTGCCTCGCAGGTGGCCTTTTTTCTCAAACTGAGTCAGACTTTTCTGAACATGTTCCAGGCAAGACGAAAGCTGTTTGGCATCTACATCAAACAAATTCACTCGGTAACCCTGGCTGGCAAAGATCATGGCCCAACTAGATCCGATAAGGCCACTGACAATAACAACAACAAAAAACCCTCTAAAATGCTGTTGCTGAATTGTTAAAATAAAGAAGTAAAATAAAAATAACAATAAACTTGTTTATTTGAAATTTGAAGATTACAGTAAAGTGAATCCAGTGAATAATTTTTTTAACATGCACAAGCTACTCATTGCTTTAGTTCTGGGAAGGATTACATTCTCAGGAAATGGTACTTCATGATACTCTCCGCCAAGAAAAATACCCTATATCTAAAACTGAGGTCAGTGACACAATTAGCTTTGGTCCTATTGGGAAAGTTGAGAAACTAACTGCATGTGTTGTTTACTTGAGCCCAGCTTGTGCACTAGAGGATGAATCTAAATCTAACACCCCCGGTGAACCACAATAAAGGTTTTCAAAAGAAAGCTCATAGGAGGCTGAAGATATCCTAATATCAAATAAACTGCAAAGCAATAAGGTTAATATAAATAATTCATCAAATTCAGTGAAAGTTTACTACGCTAACGCATGGAGTGTTGTTGAGCACAGAGAGAAAGTTGATGTAGTTTTTTTGACATCAGTGAGCATGGATGGTTACAGTTTACTTAGGCAGAACCAAGAGAATGGTAATGGAAGTAGAGTTAATTTAGTTAATATATTCAGTGTATACTCACTAGATTATTGTAAATAAAAAGTAGGGGACAAACTGAATGTTCAAAGCAGTGTGGTGCAGAATAGACTCTCATTCCAAACTGAAAAGAAGCCCAGCTGCAGGTTGTGCAGGCCTGGATCTTGTATTTGTAAAATCTGTAGAGACACTGTCCTCCATCATAAAACCATTCCGCAAATAAAATTAGAACCAGGGGACAGACAACAAAGAAAATTACCCTTATTTGTAAAAATAAAATAAAAAAATATATACAAGATGTTATTGTCAGCTTAAATGTGGTGGCAATTATTATGACATGGATCAATTTAAAACTCCACAGAGAGAGACTATATGTTTAAAATATAATGGTTAAGATAACTTCTGAGAAAATTTTCTTGACTGGAGGGGGAAATACTATTAAGAACAACCTGAAAAAAAGTTTCATGCATGTGCTCAATCTAATTTAGTCTCAGAGACAATAGTTGGTCCACTTAAATAAAAAAAAAGATGATTTGAAAATGGTAAACATGCTCATTGACTGCTTTTCTAGTGTATTCCCAAAGGAAAGGCACAATTAAGAGACAACTTTACTCTTTACTATCAAAGGGGAGAAAGTAAACAAGAATAGCATAGTTCCACATAAATAAAGCAGCAAGTCCTGATGGGCTGCGCCTTAGGGTTTTTATATCTAATAGCAGATACTATTAGTTACTCTTTATCTCAAATATTTATCAAATCAATAGAAAAGGATTAAATTCCTAATGAATGGAGAGGTGCTGCTTTACTAATCTTTAATAAGAGCAGAATTTATTCTGGAAATTATTAACCAATGAGTTTAACATTGATTGTTGGGAAAATTTCAGAATCAAATGTTAAAGAGGACATAACAGATCATCTCGGTACCCTGCGCCTTTCGCTTAACTGTCAGCATGGATTTCAGTTGGGAAAATCCTGTTTGACAAATCTGATGAAAATTTTGAAAGATAACTGAAATGTTAGATAATGTTGACAAAGTAGATGTTATCTACTAAACTTTAGTAAAGCCTTTGGTAAGATACCTTTGGCATAAATAGCAAAAATGTTTATGTGGTTGAGGAAATACCTTGCATAGTAGTTATAAATAGTGTTAAAGCATATTTCATCATTTTGGTCTGGGGTACCAATCTGATTTTACTGTATTATTAACATCAACAATTGTAACACCAGGTATTTAAACATTTGCAGACTTAAAAATGAGGATAGGGTGCAGATATAGCATCACTCTAAAACCTTGATAACTTGGTGTCCACACGAAAGATGCAGTTTGATGTCTCCATGTGATGATGCATTAGAGGACAGCATAATTCCTCTAGCACATGAGGAGATAAATCTAGAGTAATTACTTTTTCAGATTTTAAAAGGGAAAAAATAGTGTCATGGAGCAGATTAAAAGGCTAACAAAATATCAGTTGTTCAGCAAGACCATAAAAGCAAAAGAAGTGATAGTTCCACTTTAAAAAGATTTTAATTTGGTCTCATCAGAATATGTAGTGTGAGCATGGTGTCCATAGATAACCTGGAACAAGTTCAAAGACTTTTTATCAGAACAGAGAGGAAAATTAATAATCTCACCCACACAAAGTGACTATAAATGAGCTTGGTACATAGCAGACTGAGACAGGATTTTACAGAGATATTTATAAATGGGCTTCATCAATGAGACACTTTTTTTCAGTTAGAGAGGGCCACTAGTTCAAATTACTTAAAAGTAGATTTAGGTCTTCATAAGTTTTTCTTCAGTAACAGGAAGGTTAATACATGGAAAGGTTGGTCTTTCTGGGTGGAGTGTAGGGGGTACAAATTTTGTTAGAAAATGTACTTGTAGCCACCATCTCCCCCCTTTTTGAGGGGGGGTTCAATCAAGAGTTTCAGAAACTTCCTGCTCCTTTGTATACCTTACAGGCCCATAAGAGTGGATTTGTAAAGGGGCACTCGCCTCTCCGATAAAACAAATAAGACGAAAACGAGGCGAAGGGAGGGAGGGAGGGAATCAAGTATTTCAGTCCACCCACAGCCAAGACTGATTGATCGATAGCGATAATTGAGAGCAATAATATCGTTTCAAATTTGAATTTTCAACTGGGGTGTTTGGGAGGGGCGCCCCAGTTTTGTCGCCAACAGTATTTATTTCAATCACCATACTACAGCGTGGTTTGGAAGTCTTGTTACCCACTCAAAAGGACCTTAACACGGATACAGGGTGGCGCAAGGTGTAAAAAAGGGACAAGGCACATATATATATACATTCCAGTCAGGGAGGGGCAAGGGCCTTTTTGGGGGATTCAGAAGGTCAGTATGACAACCATCATTTTCGTGACACAAAACGATCCGGCGCCATGTCCTATGGGGTACCCTGCCAGCAGCCTTGTCGGTTTTTGTTATTGCAACCTACCACCGTCCACACTTCTCATTCACGATATCTAAACATACTAGTTCAGAGAAAAATGTAGTGGGGGGAGGAGTAAGACTTTCGGACCACCCTGTACAATGTAAAGGCGCGTGATGTTAGAGTATCTGCTATTTAATGCTTTCTGCTCCCTGCAACTGAAGCGAACTAACTGAGCCATAATGTTATTAACACTTTGTGTGTGGTGTTCGCAGGGCTGTAATGATATCCGCACAGGTTTCCTTAGAACGTTCGCCCGTCCCTGCTGCCCAATGTTAGCTGGAGGTGGTGAGGGGAAAAGGGATCTAGTACTACTACTACAGTATACACCACTACTAATACTACTGGCACAGTATATACCACTACTACTACAGTATACACCACTACTAATACTACTGGCACAGTATATACCACTACTACTACAGTATACACCACTACTAATACTACTGGCACAGTATATACTACCACTACTACTACAGTATACACCACTACTACTACTACTGGCACAGTATATACTACTACTACAGTATATACCACTACTACCACTACTACTGGCACAGTATATACTACTACTACAGTATATACCACTACTAATACTACTGGCACAGTATATACCACTACTATTACAGTATACACCACTACTAATACTACTACTGGCACTAATACTACTACTGGCACAGTATATACCACTACTAATACTACTACTGGCACTGTTTAGAATGATGCTGTCGACACGTCGCAGCTATCAATCGTTCCCCAGCTTGAAACCAGCGACACGCGAATGGTAAACAGAACTATACACATTACAGACGTTTCTTAGATTCCTACCTTCCAACTATGGCAATCTTGCCAACACCCGAGACTGGCTCTCCAGTAAGCATCACTGACCTGCAACCAGATCGCTCCTCGACTTTAGACTTCGCTTGAGCTTAGAACGTCGCACGGAGGAGAGGTGCCGCCGAGTAGTTACGTATGTGACACATCAAAGCAGACACACACACACATATATATACACATAGTTTTATTTTAAAGTTAAGTGTTAATATTTTTCCAAGGACGGTTTAATTAAAAAGAATACATATCTACATACAGAATATGTTTTGTTTAGAAGCTAAATGGAGGAGGAGGAGGGGGAGAGTCGCCATTTTTAGGTCATGTGACTTATACTACGTTCCCTGCATGCCAAGGTGCAGAAGGCGTGGTAGTAATGGCGGCCGGGCCGGGCCGGGTAAGGAACATTGAACCGGTCCGCGCGCAACACCACAAGGTTGAGGGTGAGTGGGTATCCATCCGGCTGTTATCTTATTAAAAAGTCGGAGGATTAATGCCGTCAGTCGTGCGGAGCAGGTTTAACCCTATACCGATTTTTTTTTTTTTAATTTATTTATTTATTTTTTTTTAAAAAACTAAATTAAATTAAAATACAAACAATGGGAAAGTGCTTTTTTTTTTGTTTTTGTTTGTTTAAAATTTAATTGTCTTTCGTCTGTTCTCTCTTCTAAAGCGGCTGCACACGTCGAGAGCATTATCTTGGATTCCGGTACGGCGCCGGCATGGACCTCCTGGCGAACTGTTTACCGGAGAGGAGAAGGCGGAGTTATCTATCCCTGGTACACGGTGCTGTAAAGTGAAAGTACCCGGGTCTATCACGTTACACCGCTCATTAAAAAAAAAGGGGTGGGACAAGTTTAAACCAGTTAAATAAAAATACGCACTTTAGAACCTTTGCTGTTTTTCGACGACCCAAAAGAAAGCAAATATATTTATATAAAGATTTCTAAGCAACTTAGTAGATTTACTTTTGAGCGTTGAGACTGATAATAGTAATTTTTTTTGTATTTTATTAAAGGGACGATATAACTATTTAAGTGTAATAAACAACAGCTTTTTTTAAAATTTATTTAATAAGAACAAATAGATACACGTAAAATGCTACAAACAACCAGGGCCGTGCCCAGCTGGCAATAGGCACAAACCAGATGGGAAATGTGGGCCCCACTTCAAACTGCTCATTAAATATTTTTAAAATCAGCGATAAATATATATGATTTATGTATGGGTGTATACTTGTACATACGGTACATATAGTTTACACGATGTATTTATTTACAATAAAAGAACTTAGCCTCATGTTTACCAGGGGAATGGGCCCCCTCAAAATCGTAGGCCCATGCCAACTGGCCCTACTGGCCCCGCCCTCTTACCAGGACTTCAAACAACAATAACAAAAAATCATCCTTCGTACATGCAAAAAAAAAACAATAACAGAATAGTTACTTTAAAATACTGAATTCATTCGTTTATTAAAATTGTTTTCCCTTTTACTCCACACTTAAACATCGTAATAAAGAGAAAGTTTAAAATTCTGTTAGCAAATACTAGCAACTCCAAAAATAATGTCCAGAATGCAGGATAAACGAATATGAAAAGACATTTAAAATTCACTTCATATCAGGATGTCCCCGTTCTGGGTAAGAATAAATAGATGCGATAGACAAAACGAGGTAGCAGTGTATATCCACTTGGAAAATCTGCCAAGACTACCAGAAATAGTGTGAGCATACACCTCAAGGGCGCTAATCACACTCCTATGGGACATGCGAGTGCGTGAAAACCAAGAAATCAAAGTCAGTGGACCGTCATCTTCATCAAGAACAAAGGCAGAAAACATGCCTTTCAATAAACGTGTGGCAATGCCAACAGAAAGAAATACATCCACCATTAAAAAACAAAGAAACAGAAAAGCTGTCATAATAGAAAGACCTCGAGATAGGAACTACCAACAGAATGTGGGAGGTGAAAATATCGACGGTGACAGAGGATGACAAAGACATCAGCAAAGTTGGTGTCGCAGAGATCGAGCAAAATTCCCACGTGGGAACAACTCGTACACTTGGAAAGACATTTTCCATAAATCAGTCTGTAATATCCATCTTAGGATCGTGGAATGGCCGCGGTGGAGCACAAGAACGAGTACATATCATAATAAAATAATTTATTAATGATAAAACAGTTGAGTATCAGAGATCCGAAAATCCAGTATCCGAAATAATCGACTTTCCGAAAGAGTTGAGCATTTGAAATTTCCTCCAAAAATCAATTCATGTGCTTCCGGAGGTCACCGCAACGTTCACTGAGCGCTGTGGTAGCGACTTTCTCTCGCTTGACTACCACGCTTGTCCTGCCATTGACGATGCGGCCCCGGCCATTCCCGGATTTGCTTTGAGCCCTTAACATTATTCTAACTTCATTCTGCCCTCAAGATGCTGCCAAACAAAAGAAAACAGAAAGTGCTAAATATAAAAGAAAAGGTAGGGATATTGCAAAAAAAAAAAAAAACCGGCAGAGGGCGCTCCGTAAGCAGAGCGCGTGATCAATATGGCGTCTGAACCGCGTCCACCCATGACCTAGAGAAGCAGCGATGGAGAAAACATTGAAATTTTATGCCGATAGTGATAAATGATGAAGTCCCCACCCTACCGGGCTCAAAGGAAGAAAAAAATCTTAGCGAACCTAATCGCGGAACACTGTAGATAAATTAACATACGACCGGCGGTTCATGAGATGAAGGAGGTGAAGGAATAGCGGTATCTGGACCTTTTGTGAAAAGGCGAAGGCATTTCACAGACGGATGGATAATACGCCCCCACCCCACCCCTGGTGCTGTACTTCACTGGAAGGTTTAAATAGCGGCACGGCACCCACTGCGTCGAATACTAGTGGGAGGATGTCAGCTGACAGCGAGGCTGCGGAGAAATTCTGAATTAGGGAGAGAGGGTTGAGCCCCGAAACAGATAAACAGCGCCGATGAGACGGTCTGGTTTGGACCACTCTGGTTGATAAAGACGAACAAATGTTGCAGGAGTAAAGGAAGTGAAAGACACGGTAACTCTAATGTCGTGTGTGTGATGGGTGGGGGCCCTTAACCTACAAGAGCAACAGAAGGGGCTGGATGACGCAGGAAATCACGACAGACTGGCACTAGAAGGATTTTGCTGCAGAGGCCAGGCGGCATTGCAAGAAGGCGGGACTTCCAGAAAATACCATGGTCTATCCACTCGTGGGCAACTGCCCTGCCCGTCCGGATGCTAAACTATTGACCAAGATCGATATAACTGTTCTGTACCCTAACCCTCCCACGAGTGCACTTCACTCGTTCAAACAACGGATCCGGGATGATGCGAAGTTTAAAATGCATTCGCAGAAACGAATCTATGAGAAATGCTAGATTACGATTAGTCTGATGGCGGCATCCGCGGGTTCATTGGGCGGCAAGCTAGCAAAGACTGCATTCGGGGCAGTGGCACGAGCCTGGGATGCTGTGACTCCGTCAGCAGCATGCAATGCATCTGGCCTCTAACCAAATTCCATAACGCATCGCCGATCATAACTGATTCTGAAGGCTTTCGTGTACCTCCTGTGAAGACAGGTGAGCGAACGGCAGTTACAGAGCTCTTAGAATATGCAAGAGGGCGAAACACTGAAACGGCGAAAGCTATAAGTGAAGAAGAAAGGGAAGAGTGGATGAATTGTGATGAAGAGGCCCCAGTCACTTGCCAAATGACTGCAGTTGAGCAAGGAATCCCGCTTGGTGAACAGTATCTGCGATTCCTCGAACAGAGCGATTTCATCATCTACCAACAAATGACGAATATATCAGTCTGGTCCAAGATGTGCTGATAAAAGAACGATGGTTAACACTGTTAGAAAATGTTCCAGAAAGCAAATCTTCTTCCTGCTTCATCCTGCCCCTTTCTAATATTCAGCAGAAGCGGAATCTCGCTTCGATTCACCAACGTCATCCCCACCCAGCCCATATTGGTGATCAGTTATGATAGAACATTTTCTCTGTTTGATTTACTGCGTGTGACACTAGTAAAAATGTGGAAATCCGGCAGCTGAATGTCGCTGTTCGTGGGTACGTAGAGGTGTAGAAGCAAACATCGTATATGTAGGGAAATGATTATATGTGAAGTGTTTCTTTGTTCACATTATAACACTGTGACGCATGAGAACGATGGAATAAGTTAGTATATTTAATGAAATCACCAACTGAAAGACACCGACGGTTACTATGTTTGGCTTCCTTGGAGATATGTTTAAAATACCGACATTCCGAAATAAATAATCAACCCTCCGAAAGCCTCTGGGTCCCTCGGATCTCTGATATTCTACTGTGATGATGATGATAATAATAATAATAATATAATAATAATAATAATAATAATATAATAATAATAATAATAATAATAATAATAATAATAATAAAATAATAATAATAAGCAGATTAATTGGCTCTGTATACGACGACTATGATATCACTTGCAAGAAGAAAAATCTGAAGTTCAGACTCTCATTTTCATCTCTCAAATACAATATTTGCGAAGATCATCTTTCTTCTTTTGCAGGTATTAGAAAAAATTCCTCATCACACTCAAAAGCGACTTGCATATTAACCGATAAAGTCAAAGTAAAATAGATAAATAAGAGGGGACCTTTAAAGAGAACTTCTACCGAATACAAAAAAGAGGAAAATCCAATTGTTTAAAACGCAGATTAAATGTAACGCTTATTAATTATCCCATTTACACAATCTCAGTGTTTTTGAGTAAATCGTGACAATAAATGCATAGAACCACAATGAAACGAGTTATCTTCTATTGATACATTAGCAACTCATCTTGTTAAAAAGTCTTTTATTGACCAGAATCTCTCTCTCCATCTCTCTCTCTCTCTCTGTGTCTCTCTCCATCTCTCTCTCTCTCTCTCTCTCTCCATCTCTCTCTCTCTCTCTCCATCTCTCTCTGTCCTCTCTTTCTCTCTCTGTCCCCGTGTGTGTGTGTGTGTGGTGTGTGTGTGTGTGTGTGTGTGTGTGTCTGCCTTGCCTGGTTGACGGTTCCCGTCTATGGTTTTACTATTCAGCCTACCTCTCGGAGCGGCATCAGTCATCCGCTCGTCACCGGGCCGCTTGATCGTATATCACGTGGGTCGCTCTGAGGGTGGACCGACCCGGTACCGGCAGTAAGTAATACTTAGTCAGCAGTCACAAGCTGCAGAAAACGCCAGGGACATGGCGACACTGCCAGGGAAGTTTGTTGCTCTCTGCGTTCTCGCGATCGCTGTTGCAGCCACTGAAGAAGGTAACTTTCTCCTTCCATTTATTATTATTTTTTTTTGTGGCATTTCTCCCCTTCAGCTTTTCGCTCTCTCTTCTACTCGACACCGAAAGCTTATTATTATTATTATTATTATTATTATTATTCGAATTAGATAGAATTCGCCTCAGTTTCGTTTCGTTTTAAAAAAGAAAGAGATCTGCATTTTCAAATGACCTGTAATTAAGGCAGCGCTGCTCAGTCTGTTGTTTGGACCTGGCGGCGAAATGAAGAATTAATATTTACACTGATTATAAATTAAAAAAAACAAAAAAAACAACAAGAAAGCAACAAAAAAATAAAAATTCTCGATAACTCCGTCGTCCGCCCTGATACGCAGCCTTGTTGGATTCGGGGGGGGTGGGGTGTTGAAAAAGGCGGAACGCGAAACTTCGTTCGTCTTCGGAAGTTGGTTTGTTGTTGTTGTTGTTGTTGTTGTTTTTAATTTGGGTCGGTGGGCGGCCCTCCACTAACTCTTCACGGAGGATGTTGACGCCAAGATGTCCTTGGTGTGGGGTGGGGGGGGGGGAGGCGATTCCCTCGCTGATCAAATTTCACGGAGTAAATGCTGCTCTCTGTGCTTTGTTTGCTGTTCTTGTGCACCGCTTCCCTTCTTTCCGGTTGTTTGTCTCGCGGAAGGATCTGTGTGTGTGTGGGGGGGGGGGGCCCGAGCCCAACAACTCCGCGGCCAGCCGACCCAACCGAAGACTTCCGCCCTTGGCGCCCACCTCGACCTCAGTGGAGTTTCTTCGAAGGAAAAGCTGGAGAGGTGTTGTTGTTGTAGTTGGTGTTGGTGGGGGGGGGGGAGAGAGGCGGAAATGGTCGTTTGAAAACAAAGAACACTCGCTCGAAGGTGCCTGCCTGCGCCTGGTTAAATAGGTTCCAGTGTCGTCACCCAAGGCTTTTCGGGTCTCTGCAGAAAACAGCCCACGATGGAACTGCTTTTTCTGTACGATTCGTCAAAAAGTGTAACATGGATTGAGAATCATCGTTATTCCTTTCATCAGATTCCGTCAGTCTTTAGTTTGCCACGATCCTGAACTCACAACAAATAAATATATCCCATCTAATTACAGCTTACCACGTGCTGCGCCGGCCAAGAATTACCGCCACTGTACTTTTATTTTCCTTTTTGATCGTCTGAAACGGGGGGAGGGGGAAGGGTTCCCGGGGCTATTTGATCCCTAATCGCTGATACTAAGCGACCCCGGAAAAGCCGGGCGAATGTGCGACAAGCAACTACGCCGGAAGACCTTATTCGTTGTCACACACTTTCTCTTTTGGAAGATGTCGGTTCTTCCGATTCTTTTCCAGGACTGGGAGGAATTCGCATTTTCAAAATTGGGGATTAGGTTTTTGCAAAACCGAACGTTAGTAATGACGCCATATTGACGCTGCGGACCGATACGCTACCGGATGTGACGCAACTTTACCGAATCTTGGCTGTATGCTTTGGATCTTTGTCATGGTAAACGAATTGCCCACCAATGAGATGCCTTCCAAAGGAAATGGCACGATAGATGAGAACCTTGTGACTGTACCTGTCGGCAGTCGGTATATCTTCGATTTTATGCAAATCTCCAACCACCCTGGCTGATTTGCAGTCTCAAAACTGCCCACTTAAGCCCCGTCGTTTGGTTGCCTCCCCTCGGCGTAGATTTTCGGGAAGCTACACTTCTAATGAGACCACTTCGTACTGGTGTGTATCTTACTGTTCTTGAAGAGACGGTAGCACCTGTACTTGCAGCTAGGTCATCAGCAAGATTTATACTGGTTCTTTGTCCATGATGTAGAGAACATACCCTGGAGTAGTTAACATTACTTTTGGTGAGTTTGGCCTTTTTTCCTCGAACTCGTCTATTGTCAACAGTACCAGTTTCTCGTCAGAATTTTGCAGACATTTCCTTCTGAAGCAGGACGTCTGGCTGCAATCTGCCGTATGGGGCAACGTTCATTAGCCAAGAATTTGTGTGTGTGTTTTTCTCTCTCTCTCTCTATGTGTGTGTGTGTGTGTGTGTGTGTGTGTGTGTTTCTCTCTCTCTCTCTCTCTGTGTGTGTGTGTGTGTGTGTGAGAGAGAGGGAGATGGAGATGGAGATATGGAGATGGAGATGGAGAGAGAGAGAATTACGAAGTCTTTAAGAAATAGCGCTTGCAATCCTATCTCTGCTTATTTTTTTATTTTTCAGGAGAGCAGAATTCTGGGAAATACATAGAAATAATGGAAAATCTGTTACATAAGCTTCAGGAGAATTATAATCCGATGATAGTGCCTCAGGTAGACATATCTCAGCCACTTGATGTTGAAATCCATTTTATGCCGATCACCGTAGATCTGGTAAATATTTTAAAAAGGATTTACACCCCACATTTACCATTATTTGTTCTGTCTTTGTCTTTTTGGCCAAACATTTAATAGAATACGGAACAACAAACATAGATGCATCAATAATGTGAATGTTTGTTGTTCCGTGACTTCTAAATGTTTGGCCAAAAAGACAGACAGAACAAGTAAACGTTCAGCAATATGTGCTCAGCTCCAAAGCGGAAATGCTGTTCTAAATACAGACGATACTTGGCTTCCATTTCCTTGGATTTCTATTGTTTCTTGTGCGTTTTCTTGAAGAGTATTAAATCGTCATAATGTCTTCGGATTTACAGTGAAATTTAGTTAAATGTCAGAGACCAACTTTATTAAGCTTTCGTTTAATGGTCAGAAGTTCGTTTTGCAGTAAATCGTTAAGAGATAGCCATAACTTCTCTCTGAGATTGAATTTTTTCAAGACTTTCGTTTAAGAATCGCTACATCATCAGCGATTATTCTTCCCTAAAACCAAATAAGCGCAATCTCACCCCCATCGCATGTAATTTATCAAACTTTTTTTAAAATTTTTTTGTGGTGATTTCGTAGCTATTGATGATGAACACTTTTTTGTACAGGACGACTCAGCACATTTATATCGACACCAGTTATCTCCCCCACAAGTGGATTTCCATAACATTATTCGACACCAGTTATCTCCCCCACAACTGGATTCCCATAACATTATTCGACACCAGTTATCTCCCCCACAACTGGATTCCCATAACATTATTCGACACCAGTTATCTCCCCCACAACTGGATTCCCATAACATTATTCGACACCAGTTATCTCCCCCACAACTGGATTCCCATAACATTATTCGACACCAGTTATCTCCCCCCACAACTGGATTCCCATAACATTATTTTCACACGAGAATTGGTAAGAATGACGCCAGTTCTCCGTGCATCTTGTGATTTAGCTTGTTCTCTCTCGCTACGAACAGATTTTTACAATAAATCTGTGATAAGGCCGCTTTAAAAATTGCATAAAGTCTAGCCAACAGATTACGATTATATAAATTAAAATTTCGTAAAACTGCTTAGAAAAAAAAAGGAAACTTGCTGCTTGGTATCGTCTACATTTTGAAGTAGCCTCTCTGATTTCGAGACAAACTAAAAAGTTAAATTCGAGATGATGCAGAACAGAAGATGAACTTACCAGTGCAGCTTTCTTATTCTTTCTTTAAATATTTCAAACGAAAAACAAAATGAAAGAAAGAATCAGACACATCAAATAGCTAAAGATAATTAAGTGGCCTGGAAACGGCCAAACAGAAATGCACTGTATTTTTTCCGACGCATTATTATTATATTTTGAAATTTTCCTAAGTTGCCTCACCTAACTTTTGAACATTTTGTATCTAACTTCCTTTTTTTTAAAACTTTCTAATAGGATGACCATAACGTTAGGTTTTACGCCAACGGGTATTTACAGACCAAATGGAAAGATTTTCGGCTGATGTGGAACCGAACGAATTACCACAACATTTATTCAGTAGGGATGCCCATCACAAAAATATGGATCCCAGACATTGTACCATATCATGGGTAAGGCCTGGCATTTGTTAATAAAAGAATTACTCGTAACATCTAATTGCTCTAATAACGCAAAAAATCGATTAACAATGCAGAAGAAACCGCTTAGCTTAAGTATAGTATTAAACCGGGGTTTTCTATGCATTTCGTGAATGGACCCCCTTTTCTAAAATTAAAATAACCATGTCCATTTTGAAAAAAATTGGCTGTATATTTCATAACGCATTCTGCGGCCATGGAGGCCGAACGTCTTACGCCAGCCTGGAAATAGCGATTACACATTCTGTATTTAAATTCTGCTCGTGTAGCACGACAACTTCTAATGGGGTCCCAGTTGTCGCCCATAGGAACTTCAATAGCTAAGGTTACACTCCATCAAGCGAAGTTACAACATTCTAGAGCAGTGGTTCTCACCCGGTGCGCCGCCAAACTGTGTAAAACTTGCACTTTACGACTGCGTGTGTGTAATGTAGGGTACGACTCGCCGCGGGTCAGGGTACCCCTGAGTATATAGGAGAGCACGGTCAGAGCAGTAACCAGTTCTAGCTCGAACAGCGACACGGTGCGGACGGGCGATCAAGTGAACGGCGCGATAACTGTGGATGCCTTTACAGACACCGTGAGACATTGTTATACCGTAGTAATTATTGCCAACTTGTTTAGTGTTGTACAGTATTGTTGCCATTTTCTTTAACAGATGAATGAGGTTTACGACCAGAATTACTTTAGGAGAACGATGGCAACGGAAATCGAAACAAGTGAAATAATTTTGGGGGGGGAAATCGTTAAGGTGTCAGACAGGGCTCGGATCGCTTCTTATGAGGTTGCTAAATTAATAGCGCAGAAAAACGAATCCTCATTATACAGCTGGGTCACTTATTTTGCCTGCAGGTCGCAAAATTGTCAACACGATGCTTGTCGATGAAGCGGAGCGAGAGGTTGCGAAAACTCCGCTGTCTGACGATACAATTCGGGAGAAGGATAAACGATTTGTCATCCGACATTAAAGAAAACGTGGTCTGGAAACTTACAAACTCGAATTTTGCTTTGCAAATCGACGAGTCCACCGACAACAGTGGTAAAGCACAATTATCAGCACGAAATAATTAACCAATTTCTGTGCTGTAGAAAACTTCCAGAAAATAACAAAGGTGAAGACATCTTTGATTCTGTGAATCCATATTTAGAAGGCTTGAAAATTTCATGGGACTCGTGTTGGAAGTTGCACGGACGGTGCTCCATCTATGATGGGATCTGCTGTCAAAGGATTCATTACGTTCGAAAAATGACATAAGCCAAATATATTATTCACCCATTGCTTTTTGCATAGAGAAGCACTTATTGCAAAGATAT
Organism: Nautilus pompilius; assembly: GCA_018389105.1. Lineage (NCBI taxonomy): Eukaryota > Metazoa > Mollusca > Cephalopoda > Nautilida > Nautilidae > Nautilus > Nautilus pompilius. The sequence goes on from JACATO010002460.1 coordinate 48,012, forward strand.
TATTACCAGAGTTAAAATATGTTAGACCATACTGTTAATATTGTAAATTACATAAACTCAAGACCTCTAAAAACTTGCTTACTTTTGCATACAGAACTAAGATGGCTGTCAAGGGGGGGAACTGTTATGTCGTGTATTTGAACTCAAAGAAGAATTGTTAGTATTTTTTGAAAGAGAAGGAAACGATACCTTTTTCAGATACCTTAAGAGTGAAATGTGGTGTGCTAAGTTAGCATATTTAGCAGGTATATTTAATTGTCTTAACAGCGTTAATACCAATATGCAAGGGCGAAGTGAAAGCATTCTGATCTCTACAGACAGCTATTAGCTTTTCAGAAAAAAAGAAACATCAATAATACACATATGTACAATGTTGTGTATCTTCATATACTGTGATTAATAAAAACGTTTTTTTCCAATTTTCCGAAACTTGCTTTTTTTTTAAAACCGCTGTTCGCCTTTTAACCCCTTTAAGTGCGCGGCCAAAAATTCCAGTATTCGACGTACCCAAAAAGGTTCAGAACCACTGTTCTAGAGTGACGCGAAACTTTGGCCCCCATGTCTCGTTGCTTTATAGTTATTAATTATATTCCGTCTCTGTGTTTTATTAAGGAATTCATTCATTACCATTTAGCACCTCGAACTGAGGCTTGTTTTTATGTTTTTGTTTTTTTTTTAATTTTTAATTTAAAAAAAAAAATTGTGATATTACGAAGGGCCAAAGATTAAGAGTAGTAACAGCAGCAATACAAATTCTCTTTCGGTTGGAGAGGGGTAATGATGTGAATAGAACAAAGGACAGACAATACATTACATGTGCTTCTATAAATATTTCGTATCGTAGTGGACTTTATCTGTTTAGTTTTTTTTTGCACAGAAAAGATTTATTTACAGACGGCATCATTGTTTATCGAACAATGAGCCACATTTCAGAGAGAGAGAGAGAGAGAGAGAGAGAGAGAGAGATGATTATGATGAGAGAGAGAGAGGATGGAGAGAGAAATAGATGAAGAGAAAGATGGAGAGAGAGAGAGAGAGATGGAGAGAGAGAGAGAGAGAGAGAGAGAGAGAGAGAGAGAGAGATGTGCGTTTCTGTCACGTGACATTCTGGGATTACTCGATATAATATACCAGTAGGGAGGCAGTGCAGTCGGTTAGGGTCCCACGCTTAAAGATTGGAAATGAGGCACGGAAAGTGTATTGTGCCACCATTAGCATAGCCTATCTAAATACAACATTAGCTTCTCCATTGCGAACTCAAGACAAGGAAGATTTCACTGTCAAAGAAATCATTTTGAACTGGTCGCCCTAAGATTAGAAATATCTATTGGTGATTTTACTGTAAGATGAGGTGTAGCGGGGTTGGGTGAACGGAGAGAGAGAGAGGAGTAGGTAGGCGGCAGTGATTAGCCTGCTTTGACTATGCCTCAGACAGCGAAGAAAATATAAATGGCAATACAGTCAACACTGCCAGCAGATGTCACGTGCAAAATACTCAGTTCGCTGATGAAATACTCGAAGAGTACAGATACTGATTATACTGGAACTGCAGCAGATCATACGGTCCTAGAGAAAGAACATCGTGTACGAGGAGCCTCATTATGCAACTTCTACAAGGGAAGTTCAGCTCCCTGGTCCCGCAATTAATGATGACATATGGATACTAAATTCTGAAGATCCCTATGTTTTGGCCAGAACACATAGGCAACGCTAACCGTGAATCCTTAGCAAGGAAAAGTCCACGAGCAATTGAAAAGGTAGACTTTCAGAAAGATCGCGCAGGGTGGAGGTTTTGAATTAATCACTACAAACGAAAGTTACGAAATGAAGAAACTGTGAACCATCAATGGCCTGTGTCCTCCACATAAAGGGGTCGTGTATTTTGCTTCTGACGCAAAGCTCTTTGGTAACTGCAACGTTCTTTAAGATCTGGTGAATTCTGCAATTGAGGAAATACCACTGCACGTCTCTCTGAACAGGAAAGGTCAAATAGGCACACAGCAGCTGCTCTGCAATGGTCCGACCTCGCACAGATTGTGCTGTGGATAAGCTAAACAATCAAATAACCAGTGATGAATGAATTTGCTGGCGAATTGTCCTTGAACGTCGCCCAGCCTTCACACAGCTTCTGTTTGAGCACGACGTGGCTTATTCGTGTTTCATTTGACAAACTGTATCAGCCTGATAGCTAAACTCGATCTAACCACGAAGGAACACCCGAGAAGAATCAAGGAAGGAGATATTCAGCTGATTTATCTCATAAGGGTAAGAAGGTGCGAACAACCACTGCATGCCGAATCTCTAATGTTAGATTGTGCACCAGATCTTAATCATAATAAACAGATTTTAACTACTCGCTATGGGTTAGATGGTCCATCCAGTGCTTCTTTTGGAATTTTTCGAATATTTCATAACGCCTGTTGAAGGGGGAGAGAAGCAAAGGTAAAAATCTTTCTCGCCGTCTTACTGTGCTAGTGGAAAGAGCTGGGATTATAATTCGTCAACACCCATGGCAAAGGCTATGACAACGGTGCCAATATGGAAGGACAATGCGTTTTCTACAATAAAATCCAAGCGGATTTTTTACTCTATGGGCATTTTCACAGCTAAAATCTGATGCTCGGTGACGTGGGGAAAAAAAAACTCCTTCAGCTTTTGGCGTAGTGCGCAGTCTCTATGTTTTGTTTTTAGGCATCAAGGATGGGCGTTATTTCGTGTGTTCGCCAAGCACCTGTTCCTTAAAATCTCCGAGTGTGACTCGATGGGGGTGCCGTGTCCAGGGCGTGAAAGCTGTCAGGTGGCCTAAATCTGGAGTTCTAAGGTGCATTAGTCAAAATCGCAGAGACAGCAAATGGTGCCTAAGCTCGCAGTGGAGCAGAATCCCTGCGCGAAGAGCTGAAGAATTGCTGGTATCATTTTTTTGGTATGATATTTCGGTCCACCCCAACCATGTTAGCAAAGGGCTACAGGTGGCCACCTAGCGAGTGCAGTCGCAAGCTTAGAGAACACGTGCCGCCAAATGGATAAAAGAATATCGGGAGAGTGGCAAGTGCTGACAGCAGACTAAGATCGTAATATCGGTAGTTATGTGCTCGAGGAAGATGGAAGCTTTGAACTCTGCCCTAACCCGATTCCTTCAACAGTGGACCCTCCTATACTGTTGAAATTTCTTTCTATCAATACACCTTCAGAAGATTTATTTTTTCCTCACTTTTAGATTGCTATTCGGATTCTTCTCACCGTCCCACTGTCTGTGAGTCGCATCAGGTAAAAGAAGCTTTTCCGAGCTTAAATTTATAAGGACCCTATCTGAGAACAACAGTGTCGCAAGAGCGGTTAAACCACTCGGCTACATTGTCTGCTGAATACGACATTGCCAGAGCCTTGGACGTTTTGGGGTCTTTCTCACAGATCTTGCTTCCGTATAAAGCTCGGAAAGTTTTCGTTTAAGAAAGCATTCAAAATTTGTAGATTCTTACGGATAGGTGATGTACTCTCTCTCTCTCCAACTGTTCTTAACCTCTTGGTCGTAGTAGCAGGCTGGTTCATCTAGAGTTTGTTGGCAGCGGTTCGCGCTTGGTTTCAAAAAGATTCTAGAAGCACTAGTTTCGTATATGGCGGCCAGTTCCTATGTTGACAGAATGTCAAATCTCCCTACGGTTACCTAAAAAAAAACAACTGCAGTACATTTTTGTGAATGATAATCCAGAAATACAATACTGTTCTGACTGTACAGTTTTAAAATATGACCAAATAGCCTCAAGTGTTACCGTTTACTGTAATTATCAAATTAAAATCTCGCATAAATAAGAAAAATGTTGTTGAAAGAGGATAAAAATCATTTCTGTGCTTTGGGTCCTGCGAGTTTGAAGGACGACTCTGTAAGGCGGCGGTGGGTTGGACTCGTCCCCCATTAGGCACACAGTGCATCGATCACATGCATTAAAAATAGCAGTATTGCTTTTTGTTTAGTAAAAGAACAGTTTCGAGCGGAATAAAATGATAAATCGGCGTAAATACGCTGATCGGAATGTTTATGCGTCACGAGACACCTTTCTACCCCCCGCCGCAGTGGATCCACGGAGCCGTCTTTCTCGGCTGTTGCTTGAAACCAAGTCTCCAGTTTCCGTCATTCTGGTGAAAAAAAAAAACAAAGAGGGTCTTTCTCGGTTGGCCCGTCGTCTCTCCACCCCATACAACCCCCCCACACACACACACCGCAAAGCTCCAAGGGTGGGGTCGATGTGTTTCTACGATTTAACTCTCCCCGTGAGACGCAACAGAAGCCACTCCCCCCTATTACACTTGTGTCTGTATAGTTTACTATCTTCTAACGACGTACGTAAGCATGTCCTTTCTTTCTTTACCGCCAGGTGTGTGTGTGTGTGTTTGGGTGGAGAATCGTCGGTCATTGACGCCTATTTTTCTTTTTTTAAAAAAAAGAAAATTATGGATAATAATCGAATCAAACGCTTGCTGTTCATCTCGATGCTAAATCAACACGTCACTTTCCAGCAATACCGGTGGCGCTAGTATCGCTGACGTCTGACAAACTGTGTTCAGCTGTTAAAATGAAGCCATCGTTTCGTATAGAAAGAAGAAGAAAAAAAAATAATCGCACTTAAGTGTCAGTTTATTCCTTTTGTTAGTCTACAATTCTGATGCCCCAACAATAGAGATCTAACCCCCCCTTTTTTTTTTAAAAAAAAGAAAGCGTAATGATAGTCTCAAAATAATAATAATAATAATGATAATTGTTGACGAGTGGACACGTTTGTATCCTTAATAATTTCTGAGAAGTCCGACAGGAATTTTTGCATCTATGTACTAAAGTAGTTGGGAAATATTCTTTTAGTTTCTGTTAATTATTTTTTCAGTGAGAAAAGAAGTTTGGCAGCATCCGAAATTCTGCCCGTTATAAACGACTATGGCTATGTCACATGGATCCCACAAGTAGAGCTGAGCGCTCGCTGCTCTCTGGACATGAGGAAGTATCCATTTGACCGGCAGACGTGCCAAATTACTTTTGGCTCGTGGATTTACCACGGGTTGGTGCTGAACATTACAACTTTATATGGTGGAACGACCTTATATGACTACCAGGAGAACAAAAAGTGGAAAATGATAAATGCCTCAGGATCAATCGTGACCACCTATTATCCTTGCTGTCAGCAGCCTTACAAAAGTTTCGTGTTGAAATTTGTGTTGCAGAGGAACCCTGTGTTTTATACTCATATTCTAATAATGCCCGCCTTGCTACTGGCAATCTTAGTGCCATCCCTGTTTATGCTACCTGCAGATTCCAAAGAGCGGATAACTCTGGGTAAGTGTTTGCACACCATAATTACGAAGAACTGTAACCAGAAGCATAATCCTACACTTAGAGACCGGGAATACGTTCGCAGTATAAAAATAAATGCGTTTTTTTTTCTCTTCTTCTTCTTCTTTAGAATATCGCAGTTTTTTTTTTTTTGTATGATGGGTTATTTTCTTTTCGTTAAAATTTGTAGCAATTTCCCCGACGTCTAGTAAATGCTCTTCCTTTGTTTCAGATAAGCTGGGCCACGCTCGAATATTTAACAAATTATGTGATCGTTTTCGAAAAAAATTGCTAAAACTATAAATTTCAGGGTACTAACTAAATTTTCCAATTATCTTGAGCTTTCGACCCTTGGACGAATGGATGATATCTTTTTATTTCAAGTTTCGATCACCACCCCAACTACTCCGGTGATGCAGGCAGATATCATTGTTTTTGGTCCCTCTTATCACTCTTCCAGGCGTGGTACTACATTAGCAATGGCCGATAATCCACGCCAGCAAACACCGGAAATGATAATGTCACTTTTTTTCCCAGGATCTGTGCAGTGCCGAGAACTGCAGCCCTTTTGGATGTGGTGGATGCTCTGCAATATTTTAAAGTTCATTTACTCATTGACTCGTCACCACCAGCTGGTACAAGACCTAATTTTTATTCTTTCTCCCCACACGTTCTGCTATATGGAGTGCCTGGTGTATCTTCTGCAACCTCCCGCCCCCACCACACACCTTCATTGCAGTCACTAGGAATATCGATATCGATTAGATGGCATCTTTTTATCTTCAAGGTTTATCAGCAGCAGTCTTTCCGTCTGTTTCCATTTGTGTCCCACATAGTCGTGATATTTTTGTCTCCGATTACTCTGGGAGACTGACTGACGCCCGCAACTGTGTTTTTCTTATTATTATTATTGTTTAAATTCCCGAAATTCTTTGATGATAAAAGGTGGCCTTTATACACAATTTGTATTGGCTCATTTGTATCACTCTACGTGATCTTAAGCTACTACTACTTTTCATCGTTTTTGAGTAATCTAAGGCTGGCCAACACAAACGGTTTGTGGAAAAGCATCTTGATAGTCACCGTACCGATTGGAAGGCATCTTATAAGACCGGTTTTAGCCCATTCTCTTTTCGGAACGGTGCACAGTGAAAAATCAAGCAATTTTTATCAAGCCGACATTTTAAAATTGGACTTTGCTTGATTATAATGGTCAAATCATTAAAAAAACCATATTTTCCAGCGCTTTCTGTTTTCACACCCCCCCGCCACTTTCTACAGTTTTCGTCATCTACAACTGGAGACACCTGAAGAGGTTGTCTAATGCCGTGGCTACCATTAATGAGGGATGGCGCTCGTGGTGCGGTCGCCGTCACCGGGGAAGGGAAGGTTCTTCCTGGAACTCTTCTGTTTGGCGGTGGGAGTCAGCCGGAGGAAAGCACGCCACGAGAGAGGTCATCGAACCGAGTCGGTCCGACCGTCCTCCCACGTTTATGACATTCAGTGCTCAGCAGCCCGAGATGTGTGAAATCGGAAACGAGATCCTCGTCCGACGGGCGATTCGGTAATCTCTCCGCAATGCAACACCGTGGAAGCAAGCGGACGGCACACCGCTCCTCCTGCAGGGATAGGGTAGTTACACTCAGGAAGGGAGGTTTGCGCTCAAGCCTCGTTTTGGGAATCAGCTTTTGTGGCATTGCATTATGGGAACGTTTCTTTAACTATCAGCGGAGAAGGCTGCTCCAGGTTCCCGCGCACAACTACCCTCTCTCTCTAACCCGGACGACTAATAGGTCAATTGTAAGTAAAATGTATTATCACAGTTTTCTCCCCCCCTTTTTTTTCTTCTTCTTTCTCGCCAGAACTGAATCAGCAGCAGCAGCAGTTTGCGTAGAGTCGCTTTCGCCCCGTCTGTGATGGCGGTGGAGTAAGACGAGGGCGTTGCGATTTGACTTTCAAGAAAGATAACTGCGAGCACTTCCTCTTTAAAACATTATTATTATATAAAAAAAACAACAACAACAACCCCCCCTTTTTCTAATATGCTGCTTGTTTTCTTTCCAGGTTCAGTCCTCCTTTTGGCGATTTTCATATTGATTTCGATTGTACAAAACATGCTGCCGTCGGAGCACGAAAGTGTCCCCATTATTGGTAAGAGACGAACTCGCATTGCTTTCGAGAATTAGAACCGGGATCAACAGCACACGCATCGTTTCTTTTATGACAGAACACCGGTGCTCGGCCCCCTTCACACCACGCCTGGCTGCTGTACATCGAAAAAACAAAAATTTAAACAGAAGTCCAAAAACTCTAGAAGGCGAGTGGATTCGCTCCAAGAATGGCAGTCCGCGCAGCGTATTGCGGGAAAGATGAAGGTGATCTGAAACTCCAGTAGGTTCGATATTCGGATCCATTAAATGGGTGCGATCAAAATTTCTAAAATACCGCATTCTACAGTAAAGTGGGAATGGTCTAAAACCGGACCGCACCGTACAACAAAATATCCTATAATGCCCCGTACCCATTATTACCCGTCATCTTCCGTGAATGGCCGCCCGGACCTTTTCCATCTTCGTTAATGGAATCGCTGCCGCTCCCGCCAGGAAGAAATGACGCAATAGTTTTTTTTTTTTTTAGTTTATCGCCTAAAACTGCGGTGGGAAGGTGGTCAACTGATTTCCCTCCACACCGCTAGGCTTTCTGCCTCTTGCGAGTGGTTCGCCTGGATTGGGCGGAAAAATAAAATTGATTTGTTCATGATGTCGATCGTAAGAACCACGTGGTATCCTCCCCCCCACACCTTTGTAAATGGCGTACAGAAGCCAAAGTTATCGCAAGCAAAGGTCACAGCGATACCCACGTCAGCCACGGATTCCAAACAATAGTGTGCAGTAGCCAGTAGCGAGAACAGAACAAATCAGTCTAAAAGAAACGTGAAGAAACCGCGCGGTCCTGCTTTTTGGCAGACTGACCGCCACCGGTCGAAACCGGCGTCATGCACTCCTCTTGTGGCCTCAGACCGCCGCTAGAGGACGCTTTTTTGGTACGTGCGTTAAGGAGGTTTGCATATCCACTCGGCGACTCTCAGAAGTTTTCCCCCCTTTTCTATTTTCCAGTTGTCTACTACTTAGTGACTCTGACGTGGGTATCGCTGTCACTGCTGCTGTCGACTGTCGTACTTAATGTCCATAACCGGGGACTCAGGCGGAAAAAGGTGCCAGAGATATTGCGAAAGGTAACAAAGCTCGGTCTGTACGATGCATGCAAATAACAAAAAACAAAAAAAAAACAACAAAGGGGAGATAACCTTATATTTTAAAATCAAGTAAATATGAAAAAAAATCTTTGGGTTTTCCTTCTATTATTCATTATGTAAAATAGTATATTTTTGCTTAAATAAAATTTGAATTTTTTAAAACAGAAATTCGAATGCATTCGTACTGAGCAAATTCAATGGAAGCTATACGAACAGCGTTGAGAAATTTCGGTATTTAATAATAGTTTAGCTACACAAGATAAAATAATTTGTATTACAAAAGCATCTCTTATTGTTTATTTTTTAAAAAAAATTAATGCAGCGGCCACCATATTTAGTGATATAGTGTTCAATCCCATTTTACAACACTTCAGTTGATTTGGTGAGGTGGGACTGACTGATGGTTGGCTGCTTTGATTTGCGCCCTGCTCTCCCAAAATTTAATAAGTTGTTGAAAAGGGAATGTTCATCTTTTGTGATGCCTGCCATCCATGGACTTCTCCAAGACACCTCTTCGGCAGCTGCAGCGCTTGGTGCGAGATCTGTCGGACCATTTACTATCATTCACCGAACCCGTTTATCTAAAATTCTACACCAAACTCCTAATTAAGATGTAAGGTGGTATATTTTTGCTGTAATGCACTTTAGTTTCACCGCCGTAACCGAGTTCAAGCCACAAGATGCTGTTGGTCTTCTCCTCGATCGTCGCCAGTTTGATTTGGGCACGAGCAACTAAATGAGTGAAACCGTTAATCCTACACGCCATGTGGCATCGTCAATCTCAGCTGTCCATTTGTTTTCGGGCCCCATTCGTAACTCTTTTGCAATGTTTCAGAGCTTATCCTTTTCTGATGAATACTCTGCCCTCTCCTCCGGTCTTTGGATATACAAGTTGGTCGTCTCATCCATTGTGTCTTCGTCTTCTGACCACCAGTCATCTGGTTTCCCGATTGGTAATTCTTCTGCAGCTGTAAGCAGGTGGTAGTAGCCTTCACGTATACTCGTGTATAGATAGGTTCTTCCCACCTTCGCTTTCGTGGCGGCGACTTAAGTGACTTTCTCGTCTTTCAGATTTTCCTCCGGAGTCTCCGCCGACTGGTGTGTCTGGACGGCGACTCTTACTACGCCTTGTACGAACGCGAGACGGTGTCGATGCGGGGACTGGACAGGGAGGCGGACACGGCCGTGCCGCAGCAGAACGAGTCCAGGCTGGAGCGTGACGTGAGCGAGATCAAGAACAAAGTAAAGGCCCTGGTCGTCCGGAGCACCGTCCTGGAGGCGCAGCAGGAAATCATGGGAGAGTGGCAGCAGGTGGCGCTTGTGATCGACCGCATTTTGTGCATTTTATTCACCATCACGTTCGCAGTATCCACCATTGCGATTTTTGCCTGAATGGAGGATCACCGGCCTCCAGGGTTATGAAATTCGTATTCTTGCTTATATTCCATTAAGTACGCGAATGTACCCCAGAAGTTATTAATTACTGAAGTATAACCCCTCTCTGTCTGCGCTGCTGCTTTATCTCTTTTTAAATGTTAGGGAGGCCCTATCAAAGAATCAAGTCCGACCCTCCCCCCCAAAAAAAGAGACCCGGTGGACGTCACAAACGTAGTGTGTGACGCGAATTATCTCCCTTATTTCGCCCCCCCCTCCTCTCTCTCGTCAGAATCGCCATAGCGTTACTCAGCGGAACATAACTCGTACCGTGTAGCTGTTTTATACACAAACTCAAGAAAGAAGGAAAACGGCCAATCTCGATTCAGGCGATGAAAGTGAACTTCGTCTTATGGAAGACCGACGGAAGCCGTGTTTCTCTTTTTACATGAGGACATACCTGATCTGTCCAAATTTTTTTTTACGAGCAATTATTCTCTTATTTTATTTTCTGGCGACAGCAAATTGCAATTGAAAGCATTTTATGAATTAAATCTATTTTAAGCATCCTTTCATAGACTTTTTTCAGCCCCCCCTCCGCTCATCACGATTCAAACGAACCGTTCTCGCCCGCTACTAAGCGAGACTGATTGTCCCCTGCGAAGTAAGGAAACGCCCCTGAGGCGGTAGCGTTCGATTCTCCCAGCCACCCAACGACACCGCTTTTTTGGATTTCCTCATCGACCTTGACCTTGCACGGAGTTCTGCGGCGGCATCGTCGGTTCTGGAAGCCAACTATATCAGCCTTAATGCCGAAAGCCGGAACATTTCAGCAAAAGCCTCTCGGGGGTGAACTGTCTCCTGACATTTGCTCACATCCTTTAGAGTGCGTGCAATCGGAACAGAAAAAAAAAACAAACAAAGACGGGGGGGGGCACACGATGCTAGAATAAGACGAGGGCAGACACAACTGTAAAGGGTTCACCATCTTTTTGTCAGATAAATGCAATTACATTTATAGAGATCGGGATTTTAGAAGAGACGATTTTTCACAATAGAACAACGGCCGAAACGGAAGTTACTCGGTGCCCCCCCCAGAAATAGAGTACGAAGAAGCCGTCCTGTGGCAGATTTGGCCACAAGTCGTGTGGTCCCTAACTAGGATCGGAATCCGGCGTCACACTACGGATTCTAGCCCCCAACCACAACTATGAACCGTTCGCGGCAACTCTTCAAGAGGCAGTTAATTGCTGCTATCAATCAGTAAACGAACAGCGCTGTAGCCTTATGAAGAAAGAAACACCGAGGGACAAACCAAAAAACGCTGTTCAAGATGCTTGCAAAATATTTATTGACATCGATATAAAAATCCTTGGTGACATCGGTAAAACTCCCACGGAATCCGTTGTCGCGTCCACATTCCGTTCCGGTGATTTAAAAGTCCCTATTATCCGGAAGTAGGCGTTCATCTAGACTCTGAAGCATTTTCTAGGTAAGACAGGGGAAACCGAATGATAATCCAGGCGAGAAAGATCCAGCCAGCACAGGAAGACAAAACAATCAGCAGAGTTTGGTTATTTAGTGTGTTTTTTTTTTCCCATCACAGTATGCTTAATAATACAAAGGCCACACGTTCCTAGAGTTCTGTACAGTAGTTCTCATCTCCCCCCCCTTTCCTTTTTAGTGAATACAAGATATCGGTCGTCATCTGGGTACCAGTGGAATACAGATCGATTCACGGCCACTAAAACCATTACCGATCGCTAATTCGTGATTTTCAAGGGCATTTACAGGTAAATATCTTATCTTTCCTTCCTTTCGGACATCTGTACCGACTTCGCAAGGCCCTGACGGGGAGGGGGGGTGTCTGGGGCGTCGGCATTGGTGAACAGGGAGTACGAGAAACCATGCTGGCGGAAGAGGTTGTAAAACCGAACCCCGCCGTCCTATATATACTACTAATAAGTAATCAAGTGTGTGTGTGTGTGTTGACGTCCCAAAACCTTTTTTTTTTCGACTTAAGCGAATTAAACATTGGCCAGGACCGCAACCCAGTTAGGAAACTTCAGTTATTACCCTTTGTTGTTTGACCGGCCGCCAGAGTTCAGCCGTGGTGGGCGCCAAAGGTTTTGGAGATCACCCCTAGAATTTTTTCTGCAATGAAGTCGAACTTCCGGTTTTGCGTCCGGAGCGCCACGTCACTGAAGCGCCCGCCGGTTTCTCTAGTCTTACTTCCGCGCGCTCAACGGCCACTTGTCAGAATGTTAATTTGAAACCGGACATGCAAGTACCTGACTTCCGGAAATCTTGGCGGCGAGCGTGGTGACTAGATCAGAAGTGGCCCACGGTCGCGGTCGTGTCTAGCTGTGCGGGCAGGGTTCGGGGATAGATTCGTTAAATTACCCGTGCGTTGGCCCCACGGCTGTAACTTCCGACCAGTTATATAAAGAGAGTCGAGCATCCATCAGTAGCATTCTACCAAGTGATCGTCAACCACCAGCAGTGTAGCACAAATATATATTTTTCTCGTTTCCTGATCATAAGAATAATGGGTTGGATGTATGTACTAAAGTAGATTTCGGTCGGGGGGGGGAGAAAAGATGGATAACAACAACTAAAATTAACTTATCTCAAATCAAAACGACATAGTGCGAAATACGCATCCCAGCTTCGCTTTCGGCCCATCAGAAAAACTCCTCATAAAAACGGAAGGAAGTTTTCTGAGGATATTTCTTCCAGCTCCACAGCTTCACGGTCTGAATCAGTTCTTTTGGTCCGCACGCAAATACTCCAACTGTACACCTGTTGGGAAGGTTGAAGGTGAGAAAGAGAAAAAGGGGAAAGTTGTAAAGAGGTGGCATATGCATATTTTTGGTTCTTTTGCGTGCATGCTAAGCAAATACAGAAACATGAAACAAATAGCAGCTGTAAGAACTTCCGATTTTGTGATGTTTTACCCACCACTACTCGTGAATTGGAGAGAGAGATGGAGAGAGGGAGATGGAGAGAGATGGAGAGAGAGGGAGATGGAGAGGGAGATGGAGAGATGGAGAGAGAGGGAGATGGAGAGGGAGATGGAGAGATGGAGAGAGAGGGAGATGGAGAGAGGGAGATGGAGAGATGGAGAGGGAGGGTGATGGAGAGAGAGATGGAGATGGAGAGATGGAGAGAGAGAGATGGAAAGAGAGAGAGGGATGGAAAGGGGGATGGAAAGAGAGAGAGAGAGAGAGAGAGGGAGAGGGATGGAGAGAGAGAGAGAGATGGAAAGAGGGAGAGAGAGAGAGAGAGACAGATGGCGTCAGTACAGAACGATAGGTAGACAGATAGATCGATCAATCGATCCCGAACATGCCATTTAGACTAAAGCGGTAAAGTGTCACATAATAACCTGCATATTAGCTTATGTAAACGGTCCCAACGTTGATATATAAATAAACAACAACGACACAACAAACCCCTCTCCCAGAGAAAGAAATAAAGATCATCGATTGAACTCCGTAGATTCGCTGAAGGTAGCCACTCAATGACCCACCAGCCGAGGGGTTGTAGCCATTACGATAATCATTCTTTGCGGCGAACGGTCTTCGCAGCCGGATTCGTATCACCGACTCGGTCTTAATTTTCTATAAAGGACGAACTATGTTCTTTAAAAAATGTCAGAACCAGAATCGCGGCTGGCATAGGAGTTCCAACGCATGTCTCGCGTCCTTCATCGGCGGTACGACTGAACTGAAACTCTGGGAATTCAATCACGGATTTACTTCCGATTAATATTTGAAGTGTGTTTAAAAATCAGTTGAGATAGCACGGGCGGCTTTCTCTCTCTCTCACACACACATACACACACACACGTCCTTTTGGTTGTTGACAGAGAAAATGTCTTTGATCTTCTCAAACTCTGTCTCGGGAGAGAGGCTTCTTTGTTTCGGCTCCCAGCATAATGCCACACGTCACGTGGTCTGACCAGCTGATGATGCCAAGCTAGCCCACTCTTTTCTTGATTTCTCCCCCCCACCCCTTTAAAAGCTGCATGCATCCTTTGATGTCTAAGCCGAAAGTCGCCGTTCTACGCTCAAAGAGACTTTGAAGCTGTTTGCACATCCGATTACAAAACAAACAAACATTAAGAAAAAAACTTTTTTTTTAAAAATTAAATGAACATTACAGCCGTGAAGAGGGAAAACAGATCTGAAATATTTCAGTAGACATTTTATCCTTGACAGTTCACCAAGAAAAAAATTGCTACCATTTACAGCGAACATGGTTGGGTAACAAGCATCGATGGTAAACTCATACGGGCGCGGCCAAAAGTTTTGCAACACGCTAGAAATTTAGGATTGACTCGTAAAATTCAAAACCAAAATTATATAAACAGAATCCAGATCTTTCATTTAACATTTAATCAAGGTAATTGAAGAATGCATCCCACTTTTCTTCATGACTCACCAGGTCTTTCCGGAATTCGTGTATTTGCCCGGCCTGTTAGATTTCAAAAATTGCCACATTTTCCAATTTTGGTCGCACTCCCATTAACCACAAAGCGGTTATGACCTTCAACACGTAACGTTATTGTTCAAGTTCAGCAGGTTCGGCCAGACTTCATCGAGAAACATTAGAAAATTACAGGGTGATGTAAAACGCTTCGGGCCTCAAGTCCGTAGATAGTTAACAGCAGCTTGATCAACACCGAATGGGAGGGTAACTATATCAGATCTACTTAGTAGTTCCATTTAATATTTTATCTGGGACGTTCCTCTCGCAATCAGTCGACGGAGGTACCCCCTGTAATGTATTATTATTATTATTATTAATTATTATTATTATTAAATTTAAGCCAACATTACCCACGATGGGAAGCAGCTACTTCCTGAAAAATATCCTTCCAGACAGGACGTCCGTGTGTTAGCCTCTTTCGGATAAACTCCCGGCAGTCTTCAGGCAAATCCTTCAATAAAATTATATATATATATATGCAATAATGCAAAACACATAAAGAAACAACTTATGAACATATCAAACTTTGCGTTTTTAAAATTCTTTTTAGCGCAGTCTTTGCTAATGCAAACGTCAGGAAATTTAATTGTACAGTTATTTAATTAGGATAATAACATATCGCTGGCGACACTATTACGAGTACAGAACATTCGGAAATGGTGCTAACTCTCACCTGTTTGTTCTTCGAAAAGTATTGAAGGAAAAACTGATCCAGAAGGTGAGAGAGAAAGGAGAGGGGATATTTTCGTCATATGGAACGCAGCATTTGAGAATAATGGCTGAAAACGGAATACAATTCTGTAATGTGTGAGAGAGAGAGAGAGAGAGAGAGAGGAGAGAGAGAGAGAGAGAGAGAGAGAGAGATGGGAGAGAGAGAGAGAGAGAGAGATGGAGAGATGGGAGAGAGAGAGAGATGGAGAGAGAGGGAGACATTGACGTTTTGTAAAGAAAAGATGATTAACTAATTAATAAACAAAAAAAAAACAAACAAACACCCTGCAGATCATCGTCAAAGTTAATATACGTCATGTCCTCAGTCAATGGCGACACCCCACCTGGTGAAGTCTTGCTGGCTCACTGCCGTCTGTCTAACTCAAGCCATCGGCCTGTTTACCCGTCCGGTCAGACATGGATTTCTAAAGTCACCGGCTCGTGGGTTCGTTCAACGAAACAGAAGAAGAAAGCTGGATCTGCGCCACTGGGAATCCGATTGGAAGCACGTTTGTCTTTGGGAATACCTGTACTGGCTGCGCAACGCGATCGGTAGCGGAAGAACTAAATACTGACACACGTGACCCACAGTCATGCGTGATTGCCGCTGTTCCTTGATTTTAGGAGAGAACAGATTTAAATAGATAAACAGATAATCCTACTTGACACAGGCTGTTGTCCATCGTTGTGAAATGAAACCGCACGTCTAAAAGATCAGGCCTGTTGCTTTCCCAGAGCTAGAAACAGAAAGACAAAAAAGATGATAATACATCGGTGTCACATCTACTTATTATTGTCCGCCATATTCAAGATGTAGATGAAATAAGGACTTATACAACGAAGCTAAAATTCTTTATCGGTAGTTTCTGTAAATTACCATCCTATGAATCGTTTTTTTTTTTTTTTTTGGTAGCTAAAAAGACTAACGTGAATATTTAAATCCCTTTTCAGAAGCTTTATTTCCGATTTGCTGTGCTACAAATAATAATACTTACAATCTATTTTACTTCCTGTGTGCTTATCTGTAGTGTAGTACAAAGGTCACTGTAGGTGATGGACAGTGAATGATTCCTGTGCAAGAAATCTTTCTTTCTTTCTTTTCCTCTTCGATCACTCATTTCATAAGAGTGGGATGCGTTTCACCGTCGTTGTGCGCTCTCCGGCCCAGTGCATCCGTCTTCAGCATTGGTTTATTATTCTGACTTTTCCTTGTCATAGGAGACTCGCCTCTGTCGTGGCTATAGAGCCTCCCCCGCCCTCGGTTCCTCTGTCTGAGCGCCTACACAGACCACTCCCCAGCAGCGACTGGAGCGACGCCAGTAAAGTACCTCGCTCAAGAGTCACAACAATGTGACCAGCAGCGGGAATTGAACCCAGGACCCTTAGGTCCTGAAGCCAACACACTTCTCATCATTGAGCCACATCGCCTGGCGTGCAATAAATCAATATCAGTCTGATGTTTTCTGATACCCCTATTGTCATCTCACCTCGTCTGACGTTTTCTGATACCCCTATTGTCATCTCACCTCGTCTGACGTTTTCTGATACCCCTATTGTCATCTCACCTCGTCTGACGTTTTCTGATACCCCTATTGTCATCTCACCTCGTTTGATGTTTTCTGCCTATTCTACACACTGGCAACCAAGCCGTCCAGCCGTTGCCCTTTCCGTATTAGTTTAGGGCTGTAGACATAAAACCCTTCTTGTCTTCATTCTACGTGCTTAATGTTGCCTCGAAACATTTCTGCCTCTATTCTTTAAAACAACGTGTATGCATTCACTTTTTACCTTTACCTAAGCCACGCCCCGCCATTGTATTTCCCTATTAGGGTCCGCTCAAAGATCCTGATGTTGCCTATGCGTGCTTTCCGACGTGGTCTAACGCTCTTAAGAGTGCAGGAGCTAACTACACCAACTAAAGAAAGAAGCACCAAGGGCTAATCCAGAAGCGTGTTTTTTTCAGCACTCACCTCTTGATGCAGTTGATAAATCACATTTCCAAACCAGCTGAAAGAGTTAACCTTTTTGTTGATCCATATAAGAGTCAGTCGTTCTATGTCCTTTCTGTATTTTTTTGTTTCCCTGTCAATATATATATATATATATATATTCAGTGATGGAAATTTTTTTTAAGGAGACGGCAAAAGAAAATAACAGGCAATTAATGACTTGAAATGCATGCACATCATCTATACATTGTTTAGTCACGTGCACCATTAATGTGGTAATACCTACAACTGCGATTGGTTTTTCGGTGGCCAATAAGAAGCCTCTACACAAGAACCATGTGACATTAAACTAGGTAAATGCGCTTTAATGTTAGCAGGTTTAAAGCAGACATGGCTCCAAGAGGAGAAATACCCTGACGTAAACAGAGAGAGAGGGGCGGCGGCTCTGGCACGTGAGGCATGTTTTATGGAACAAATTGCGGCTAAGCTTAAAGGTTTCAGGAAGTGGTGTAAGAGTTTGAATACCACCTGAAACTAGAACTCCTGACAATAATAATAGGAAAGGCAGAAGGTTTAAACTATCTCAAAGTGATGGTAAATATCTAAGGTTATGTTCTTCGTGTGACAGATGACATTCTGAGTAGCAGATGGAAACAGAACAGTTTATAACCGTTGCTTTTGTTTTCTCTCGAATTTTTGTATTTTCAAAGCTTCATTCTCGTCACAGTCGGTCCGGTGGCACAGCCATAATGTAAACATAGTACTTTTCGGCGTATGAGTCGATGTGGTGCAAGTTGGATTGGCTAATTTTCCCATTTTTTCCTCTTCATCCATAGATAATTTGTTTTGGAGTGTAACAGGAGCCTAAGTCAACTACAGTAGTTAGCTAAACCTCCAACCTGCCAGAACAATGTGTCAGATCCTTCATAACTGTCGCATTGCATCGCTGTTTACTGTACTTTTCGGCTCATAAATATTAATGATCTGTCTGTAAATTTATGGAACTACTTTGTGAGACGATCTTCCGGATAGAATATTGAAATAGCTTTTCAATATGTCTGTAACAGTGGAGATATATTTGGAAAACTGCAAATGTTATTACCAGTTCTGGTATTGAAATCCTGGTGTCTATTTGTAGTCACACTGCATGACATCAGTGATCATCAGGCGGTCCCGTGTCATTTGCACTCTGCTGAATCACCTGCTTTAAAAAGCCAAACGTGTCAGTTCTATCCACCTTTGACATTTTTGCTTGATTCTGAGATATCGCAGCATGCTCAAACTCAGAAATTCAAATCGCATTTTCATTTTTGATATCACGAGTCGACATTCAACTCTGCTTCAAGTTGTCCGACGCTTTGGGTTCGCAACTAGGCCAACTCGGAGGTCAGTGCCCTCAGCTGTTCTCCGATTGGATCATATGGTGCACATCTCCGGGAAGCTGTCATGAGGAACAAGTGTAAGGACAGCGACCGCCAGTTTCGGTTTGTTTGGCCTTTAGTCTCAGCTGCACAGTACTAAGTCCGCGACACATGGAGCATTGGGTTGGCACATATTCTTCCTCCACCTTATCTCCGGGGGTAGTCTACCTGGCTCTACAGCCTTGATTTCCCTTCTGGGTCTTACTTGGTAGCGTGCAAGATATCGTTTGCTTTATGCCAGTCCCCAACACAATGCATCTATTAAGCGTAAAACGTTCCGCTGAAAGGACCTCTTTAAGATCCACAAAGCGACAATAAAAGGGGGCGAAAGAAAACTATGGACTTAGTTTAGAGGTTAGAATCGGGGGGGAACCCCGTTAGGAGCTGGTGCGCGGCGGTGGGGTGGGTAGCGGTAGAGGAAGAGAAGTTTTCCAACTGAACTCTAAAATAGATCAGGACGGTGATCTATCTACGCGATAATGATCCACGATGGCAACAGCAGAGGGCTGGCTAAGATGACTGCTATCGGCGCCTGGAGGAGGAGAGATACTATTCTTTAAACTGCACAAGCACAAAACCGAATGGAGGCGGGAAGAAGAAAAAAAGAGGTGCAGGTTGACAAAGGCAAGACTCTCAACGTTTAATTATAAGAAAATTTTAAATTACTATTGCGTTGAGCCCGACTAACCTGATAGCATTCAAGAAAGAGGCAAAAGGGGTGATCCCGATGCCTCCGGCCACGCACACTAAACTCCTGTAGTTGGACACGTCCTCCATGGGGCTGCAGAATGGGCCGTCCACGTTCAGCTTCAACTTCCTGAAAGTACAAGAGGGAAGACGTGGAGGAGATGGGGAGGAAATGGCAGTAAAAAGAATGAAGAAATCCGCTAATGAGGAAAATAATTTTTTTTAAAAAAAGACCCCAGATTCTTAATAAAATCCTTGGCCAGCCCAGCCCAGCCCAGCCCCGTCCGCCGATCATGTTAACCGGAAAAGAGATATGAATGTTCTCTGTTAGCGAGACAGCACTGCGCCCTTGTGGATTAAGTAAGTAATGCCCCCCCCTTCTTCTACCCAAGGCTGTTATTAATCCTGGCCGAGCGCAGTACGGCGCAAGGTACCGGAGATAAGATAAATGGCATGGGCCCGCATTTTTACGAGGGCTCGGGAGGCGAGCAATGTCCGGTCACGTAGTCAGGGGCCCATCTCACGTCCTCAGCTGGCGCGACTGACGGGAAACCCTACCGGATCCGTAGACCACCAACCCAGACGGGAGGCGGACGCGAGAAAGTGCCGCTTGGTTTGCCGAAGTTGGCGAAAGAAAGAAATGCGTGGTAAACAGTACCTATGGCGACCGCTCTCACTGATAACGACAAAATCCTCGTCTTCTTTACGAAGATATTCCATCAGACGCTCTGCAAAAAAAAAAAAAAAAAAAGGTTGGGGGGGAGGAGAGAAAGAAAAGATGCAAGCAAAATCTTTAGAGAAAAAAAAAAATTGCAACAAGAATAGAAAAGTTTTTAATCTGTTCTTTAAAAAAAAAATCCAACCGTTTTCGAACGCGCCAGGTAAGCTAGCGCCAACGAACGTCACCAGACGGCGTGATATCCGGTACTGCGCACAAAACAGTAAGAGATACCACAACTACGCAAATGTTCTCTCCCTTGAATACTCTTATTATCCGCACCCCCCTTACGTCACTTTTACCATGACTAACAGACCGTTTTACAGATGTTTAGGTGCATAATTTTCCACCACTCAAATCGACTGACCAATGCTGAAACAGGAAGTAATTTCAAAACTAGATTTTTATTCACGACTAATCACAGATAAATGGCCAAAAAAGGGGAGAGAGAGAGAGAGTGAGAGCGAGAGAGAGAGAGAGAGAGAGAGAGAGAGAGAGATGACGATGGATAGAGAGAGAGAAGATGACGTCAGTGCGAGAGAGAGAGAGAGAGAGAGAGAGAGAGAGAGAGAGAGGAGTAGAGAGTCCAAATCTGCTAATATAATTTTTTTTAATGTTTTTAAACAGGATAAGGTCCTTATACACCGGATATCCGGTCTAACCAACAGTTGTCCGCTCAGATGTTTTGTATAAACTGCAAGCATTCTGGTCAATCAATATCGAGTAGAAGATTATCATGATTGAAAGTGAAAGAAATGTATACAAGTAATTCATTCAAAAACTAAAATAGTAAATAACATTTAGAGACGGGTGCTTTAAAAAAAACCCCTAAAAAATACAATATAAAATGCAAATAAAGCTGCCGACTATAAACAATTCCTTTTTTTTGCAGTTCAGTTATTTTGAGAATCTTCGTGGACAAGTATTTTGTTTATAATGCAAGAAAACAACAACAACAAAATACCCCATTGTTAATATCGCTTTCGTAATCAAAGGTGATCGTTCGCGGTGCTTCATGGAATAGATGAAAAACATTCGTAACCACCACTGGACAGAAGGGACGAGCGAAAGACGTTTGTGAGGCAGCGGGGAGTTTGGCATCACTAATTATACAGACGATGATAGGAAACTCATCCCGTTAGAGAAAGAGAGTGAATTTCAGTGAGGTCGGCTTGATCGTTTGTTTTGGGGACACTAACATTCTAACTTGCTGAAAGGAATACGTTATGAGGAGTAGGGCGACTGAACGGAAAGAGAAAAAGAATGTACCCCCCCTTTTCGTTCAGCTGCATTTTGCTTATCTTGGCTTTTATATCGTTTATCCGGAAGCCGAGTAAGCACGTGTTTTATATCAAAGTCCGATAACTGTGAATACTATCATTTCGAAACGTTAGTTAAACAAATATACGATGATTTGAAAAAAAAAACAACAAACAAACAAACACAAATCTGCCAGAACACTGATATTTAAGACAAAGTAAAGAAACCTTGGCGAAGATTCCGGTCTTTATGGCAGAAGCCAACGAATTGTTCGTGTAATTGCAACGCGTGCTGGTTAGTAAATGAATGCGCGCCCTCTGGCGGTAATTTTTCGGCCACACGGAATAGTTTATGACGCCACGTTTTACGATCGTGCGGCAGGCGTTCAACTTTAGTCTATATTCGGCTTGGCATATATCCATCCTTTGGAATGCTCTCTTCCATGTACGCCATCGAGGGATCCTTCACCGTAACTATCATAGGGGTAAGGAAGTTCAAGGGAAAACCACGACCGGGTTACAACCAATAATCTGAAAAACGCCAACAAGCTCTACGCGATCTGTGGCCAAAATTAACGCAAAGCTACGCGTTACAGATGGTTGGAATGGGAGCATTTTCCCATGACAGTTTGCCGAGAGTCATAACACAGGAAGCTGCAGCAACCCGACCAATCAGCAGCAGCGAACTCAAAGAAGCCATCCACGACGCCTTTTAAACTTTAACACCTGTAGTGGTATGCTCCAGAGAAGAGACGGACGATTCTCTCCCGAAATAAAATGGCATCCAAACAGATGCAACATTTTATTAGCACCATATATTCAATAACACAAGCACATTAGTAAGTTTCTGGGACTTTTAGATCACCCAATTTGGGAAATGGTGCGACTGAATTGTTTCTGACTGATTCCTTCTGGCTTCATCCTGAGTAAAAGAAACAAACAACAAAAAAAAAAAACAGTTTCCTTTCCACCAGTAACCCTTAAACTTGAACGTGGCCATTTGCTAAATTAAAACTTTAGCATCATGACGATCTTCTCACATTTCCAATAATCCCCTATTCAAGCGGATGGACTCCATACTTCTTGTTCATATGCTTCTGCTACATCACAGGGTTATTTATGATTAAAGACATACTGGAAGCTATGGAAGTGTGGAGGCAAGAAACTTAAAGATATAAAATTGTAACTTTTATGTCATTTCTCAAACTTTTGTTTTCTTCGTTTACTTTTATTAATATTGTCCTATGCAAGTCGTTTACTAACTGGAAACTAGCTGTTAGATTAGTTTCTCTGTTGTTGTTGTTGTTTTTTTTTCTCTAAGTTTCGACACGACACGAGACTCGACTTAAAAAGAACAAAAGATCACAGGGATGGGCACAGTCTCCCCGATTAGCGCTGGAGCACCGACAGAGAGGTAGCTTTTATCTTTTTTTTTTTTTTTTTAAAAAAAAATGAAGCTAAATCATCTCGGATTTGAATGTTTTGCATTATGCATTATAGTTACCAAATCACCTGACCAATCACCTCTGGCCCTCACGTGCACGGACAGGACAGGGGACCGTTTGGTCGAGCACTGCAAAATAAATAAATACATGCTTATTATCGTTACAGTTTAACTCTAGATAATAATAATAATATAATAATAATAATAATAATAATAATAATAATAATAATAATAAACTTCCTCTAATTGGATGACCGTTACATACGATTGGTTTTGTGGAAAGGAAAAAAAAAATCAAAACAAACTATAAAATGACGAGTTATCTCCCATATGTTGCTTATAGTGTAAAGAAATGACAAAGGAGATTATTTACTTTGTGACATTTGATTGCTTTTGCTCCCACAATCTGTTTCTCAAAAGGACATCTTAAGGTCTTCTAAACAGTCGAAGAACAGTCCAGTTATCATTATTATTATTATTAGATTTTTTTTTGTTGTTGTTGTTTGAACTGGTAGTTTGTTTCTCGATAGAATCATGTCTCGGTCCCGTCGCAGGAGGTCGGAAACCAAACATCGTAGGGGGGAATGAAGCTCCAGTCGGTCTCCCCCCCCCTAACCCCCAACCCTCGAGTTTCGTCCCACTCTCTCTCTCCTCCTCCTCCTCCATCTTTCTGGGTTTTAGCGATCATCTTGTAGCATTAACACAACTCATACGTGGCCTTGATCTCAAGATAAGAAATTTATTTAAAAAAAAAGAAAGAAAGAAATAAAAAGGAAGAACTGGAAGCCCGTGATTAGATGCGAAAAGCTGCCCGTCCATCCAGATTTTTGCCAACATCAACAACAACAACAACATACACGGCAAATTTCCAAGAATCAGTTCTCCGAACACACGAGAGGCGGGGTTTCTCTCGAGACAAGTACAACTGAGACTTTCAACCCAAGGGAGATAACTAGTAAAAAAAAAAAAAAAAAATTAAAATTTTAGAGTTGCTTTCCTTGAACAAAGGTCTTGTAGCAAATAGGACAGAATATGCTAGAAGCTGTATAAGAAAACTGTCGGTAGGGGAGGAGGAAGTTAATATTTGATTTTAAAAAATCCTGGACGACTTGCAGTGAAGAGGTAGACCAGCTATCGGTAAACAGATCATAGTCTTCATTGCAATCATTTAAGGAAAACCAACAATATCTGCTAACTCATGTTCATTTCCCCCGTTTGACTTTTTCTTGTGTATTCACATAACATAAATAGCACTTAACAGGATTAACCCTATAAAAGCCAGATCAAGTTGTCACACGGTAAATTAAATCCCTTGTTATTGCTTCTAATGTAAACTGTAAAAGGTAGATTTCATTTTATTTCACAACAACAACAATAATAATAATAATATAAAAAAGGCAGACTTTATCCAAAGTTGTTTTTTTTTAATGTAAGAATAATTGCTGATGCGGAAGACAACTTGACAAGGCAGCATTCATGTACTTGTGGAAGTTTCCGGAAAAGAGTTAATTTCCTTCCGTCTGCGCGCGCAGCCCACGCGCTTCAGGTTTGCCGAGGAAGGAGGGCTAGGAACGAGGCCACAGAGTTGTTCCGGTTATTGCTGTTTAATGGAAGCTTCAGTTAGTGCTAGATTGTAAAAACGAGCGAAATCTGTCGCATTCTAAACCAGAGAAGGGAGCAAAGGAAAAACAAAATGAAATCTCACTCACCCGTGTCAGAGAGTACGGATGCCATTCGAAACAAGAAATAGCGGGGCACTGTAACAGGATGTACTAAAATTTAAAAAACAAAAACAAAAAACAATCAAGAGTGAAGGTCACGAGGGTAAGCTCATAAAATCCACGTTATTCATTTGCGTTCAAAACAAAGTAGATCTCATTTCAAACTACACCCTCAGGTTATTTTACTTGGCTCAGACGTCAGGCGAGAACGTTTGCCCGCCACCTACCGACGACATAAACCTTTCCGAGGATAACTCGCGCCTAACCCGACCCGCGGAGCCACTGACCGCGTGCCGACCTGTCTGTCCCAGCGCCCTCGACTCCCACCAGTTTCTCCACAGACTCTTACACCCCCCTCCCACGCCAGCGAGGAAATATTCGACTCGTTTCACCCAGCCAGAAGCCAAGGCGCCCATCTCTCCCCTCCTCCCAGCTTTAATTCGGGACCGGGCCTAGCAACCAGGAGGCAGCCACCCGCCGGCGTTTATTTGATTTGTTAGCGGTGAGAGATAAAGTAAAATAAGAAAAAAAGGTTTTGCTCAATGCGGGGTCGTTTTACGATTCCCCTCCCCATCGGTTATTATATAAGAAAGGGGGGGACGGACAGACGGAGGGTCCCCCCCAACCGGTCGCTGTCGACATTGTCACGTGGAGCATCAGAATCAACCGCGCTCTGCGAAGACATGGGAAACGGGCGTAGCCGAACAAAAGCCGTTAAGTTAACCCATTCCCGTTCCGAAATACAAAGGCGGGTAATTTCGCTCAATCTCTTCTGACTCACCTGACCAGGTCTAGCCCTCAGGTCGTCCTTTATCATGCGCAACTCGACCACATCGTCTGCATGACGGATCGTTTGTATGACGTCCAGCGGAGGACTTCTTCTCAGCAGCCGGTAGGCCACATCACACAGGTAGAGGAGAATAGGGCCGCTAACCCAGACCCAGGACTGCAATCAATCAGAAAGTGAGCGTAGGTGTTAAAGAAAGCGGCGTTTGCCGGTACAAGGTTGACACGTTCTCTCTCTCTACTGACGTCATATCTCCCTCATAAGACAACAACAAAGAACACATTCCTCTTCTACTTCCCGAAATCGCAAAAAAGAAAGAAAAGGAGAACAATAATCGAACCTTCAAAAGCCTTAACTTGTAAAATTAGGAAATTCTTGCCGACGGCCACCCATTCGTGAGGTACCGCCTGCTTGTATATCTTTAAAAAGCCCTTGTTCTTACCACCTCCCAAACGAACAGAGAACCGTAGAAAAACAAACAACAACCGATCCCTTCATCTCCTCTTCATCTCGTGTTTCCGGAAGCGGTGCCGTAGTCTTCTCTCTCTCTTTTTTTTGTTGCCTGAAACTAAAACTAAATGCACTTCAGAGGTTTGGTTTACTCTTTACTTAGAAACTGAAGCGATGGAACGTATTTATTTAATTTTGGCGGGGGTGGGGGGGGTGGAGGATACACTCTGAACTCGAAGGTAAACCTACAAAAGAAGTTTGAAGATGTTCTGATTTCTCCCGCAGAGATAATAGAGTGAGTAAAATTAGACTGGCGGTGCGGACCGGTAACTGATCTGTCTGGTAACTTCCACCGTTTTCACCCGCAGCACGGCCGTGATGGAAAGGTGAGTCCGAAGACTGTGAAATCCTAGACGTTTTAAAGGATGAAGACGCGAGGTGTCTGCCTGGTACCTTTGTGCTTGTTTGTTTCGTCTTAAATTAAAATATTTCTCCCGTTTCCCACCCCCGACATCTTCCTCGCGGCGCGCCACCTACATACAGGTAGAGCTCGGTGTTCGTGTTGCCACTGACCCACATAGTAAAAAAGGTCTTAGTTTAGAAAAAAAAAAACTGCTAAGAGATTTTCTGTTTTCGTTACTGAATTCCGAAAAAAGAAAATCAGCCGAATCTCGGCATAAACGGTTAATTAAATGTAACGACTTCATATCGACGAGCATTTTTAGGATTCAAAACGTGAGACGAAGGAAGGAAGCTCGCATACCACTGCGTCACCTGGGAGCTTCAAGGTAAACTATCAGGACTTCCGTAACGGAAACAGAGTTATCGCCCACCATTTGTTTGTCCGTCTTTTTTGTTGTTGTTGTTGTTGTTGCTCCAGACACCGATAATCGGCTTTATCAGGTGTCTTCTCCGCCGAGTGAATGTATGATAAAGATTACAAAAACTAAACTGTACAGACGCCATTTTTAAAATCCGCGACGTACATCACAATTCTAAGATTTCCCGATGTCGACCGACCGTCAGCTCGGATTTTTTCGGATAGGCTCCCTGCGGCTAAAAGTGAGATTTAAAAAAAGAAAAAGGAAAAAGGATAATACATTTTCTCTTAGAATAAGGACCCGCTTGGAAAATCGGTAAACAGGGGAGTAAAGTGGAAATGAAAAATTAGCTGTTTTGTAAAAAATCTCAATAATAAGAAAGTTTTTCAGCGGTCGCTCTGCTGAGACTTGAACAGCTAAAATTTGGGGTTTGTCATGGGTTAGGCTTGGGAAGAGCCCAGACAAGCTACCTGAATATTTTACCCTTAATTTTGCTTAGTTAAGCATTAAGCTCGAATTTCACATACATATAGCGCTGGGAAGACAAAACTGTCACATTAAACCGGACAGACGTCGGTAGCATCCACCAGAGGAAACTCCCTAGTATCAAATTCCTAAACCAAACGCTATCCACCATTGCTAATTTTTTAAAAAAAAAAAAGTTTCCAAACGCACATGTACTCAACAGAAACTCAATGCAGCCAGCAAACAAAGAGAAAAGGAATCCGAAGGTTAGCTAGAAGAAATCTATCAAAAGTAGTCATAAAGAGATGATGGCCCATGGGGGTTGTAAGTGCGGCGACACCTTCACGCTTTGCCGCAGCAACAGTTCTAAGTTCATGGCGACAGAACGAGGAAGCTGCTTCACCTGTACACCCTTTCATCCTCTCCCCCTCTGCTCTGTGTACTGACATCAGGTCCTCTCTCTCTTTCTGTATTGACGTCATACCTCTCTGCACGGCGGACGTCATACCTTTTCGTAGCGTTGCATTGTGGGAAGGCCTTTTAAATCATCTACACCACGTGGTCCTTAAAAAAGCAGAACAAAACTAAACCAGACAATCGGAAATACGTTAGCTGGTTGACTGTATTTCGCACAACCTTAGAGCGTGATTTCCAAAACATCCGCCATCAGCAGTTCCTTCGCACGGCAGGCTGACCGAAAAAAGGGCTTTAAATGGAACAGCAGCGGCTAACTCACTACTCGTCCTTCCGGATCTAGAGAAATGGCCAGAGTGCTATGCCATAAAGGAAAAGGCAGGTAACGAATGACAAAGGTTCTCTCTCCTTACCCTGCATCCGATCTGTCCGAATTTCGGCTCCTCGTCGCAGCTCGAGTAAACCGTACTGAAGTACTCAGGCTCCGGCCAAGGGATGGACACGTTGTGAAAGTTACACCCGGGTGTGTGGTGGACGGTATTGACTTGTTTTCTGATGGGACCCCTGTAAAAGGAACACGACAAATAGACGAAATAGCCCCCAACCACCACCACCACCCCATCGACTACAGCAGGTCGGTGTAAAAGCAAAACGTACCGGCGACAGAGGCTGTCACACACACACACACACACACACACACACACACACACACACAGGCTCGCTCGCTCTCCTTCCAAACGATATAGGCGGGCGAAATCGCTGCTAGAACTCTCCATTTTTGGATAACTGGTCCCCGGCGGAGATCGAACCCGGTCCCTAGCAGTCCAGCAGCAACGGACTAACTGTCGGACCGGCGCCGTCCGGCTCTTTATGTCAATTATTATCCCATTCCAGATAACCAGCTATGATGGGAGGCTCTTCATTGCGTTAGCGCACAAAGACAAGAAGAACCAAGAGCGTGAACAGCCTTTACGGAGTATCCCCGCATTTAAATACCAAATAACAACATAAAACAAACAAAAATATACATATATATATTCGGTGTAGGATCAAGTCTACTTACCGGAAAGCGTGAATGAGTAAGAGAATATACAGCATCACAAACAACCGATGGCTGTACCAAAACAGATCGAAGTTGTTGATTCTGATAACAGAATAAAAAAAAAAAAAAACAAAAAAAAAACAAAAAAAAGCAAAAACAAGGGTTTATCATTTTTTTTTGCTGACTATTTTTTTTTCGGGAAGTAAGATCACAGATGCATGCGACAAAAGACATTAGGAAGATATCAGTAAAGATCTCTTCCGTTATTAATCGATAACTCTCTCTCTCTCTTTCCATCTTCATCTCTCTCTCTCTCTCTCCATCTCATCTCTCTCTCTCTCTCTCCATCTCCATCTCTCTCTCTCTCCATCTTCATCTCTCTCTCTCTTTCCATCTTCATCTATCTCTCTCCATCTTCATCTCTCTCCTCTCTCTCTCTCTCCATCTTCATCTCTCTCTCTCTCCTCTTCATCTCTCTCTCTCTCTTTCTCTCTCTCTCTCTCTCCATCTCCATCTCTCTCTCTCTCTCCTCTCTCTCTCTCTCCATCTCTCTCTTTCTCTCTCTCTCTCCCCCCCCTCCCAATCGTGTGTTTGAGAAATGTTCTCCGTCTCCCGGGAAACAAACTGACGCCCCGGACAGGCACCCATCTCGGTTTAGATTCCGTTGTTGATAGCAAGACCGGCTTATAAGTTGCAAATGGCCGTGTAATCATGTCGGAGGCGAGTTCCGTTCGGAAAAAAAATTCTGGTCTCCGGTCTCGCGAGATTCCAAACTGAAGACACGGGTGCGCGCGCGAACCTGGCGGCACGGCGGAGATAGCTCCGATTTCCAGTATCCCTTATTACCAACAAACCCCGGAAAGTTTGTTTTATTTTTCTTCTAAAAAAAAATATATAAACAGTCAGAGGGCAGGCAGACAGTTTTGAAACATACATACATATATATATATATCACCCCTTTGTCAACACGTGAGCGGCCAGCCTACTTATAAGAACATGTCTCCCACTGACAGTCTGGGCACAGCATTCTAGGCCAACACTTCGTATCATTAATGTGCACGTACTGTACGTGTTTGTGTATGTATCCTGACACCTAATTAAAAACGTTTCTTGTAAATCTTATGTGCATACTCTCCAGTTGCGTCTTTAATATCGATATGTCTGTCTTTCCACGAAGACGAATTCAAAGACTTTCGATCTCATCACCACGAAGACAGCCGACCGAAACATTTCCTTATCACTACGATGGCACCGACTGACATTGGTTTCCGAAAGAACGGCCAACAAAAAAGAAACGTGACGAGCGGGGCAGACTGCTGTAATCGTTTGGCAGGTTCTTTAAGGTGGAGAACCATTGGTAGGATAAAGGCCAGTCTGTTACAGGACCCAGGCGACGGAATGGCTAAACGTGAACAGAAATGTGGGTTTCTACGGAGACAATTCCGAGAGCGTAGAGGTATTTTGGCTGAAAACAGGTTTAAGGTTGAATACCAGTCGCGACCTAAACGGATGATCGCTGCGCCACTTTTGGCTCGGCGAAGCAGTTCGTTCAAAACCGAACCATCTTACTTTCGATCTCTCTGCGGCTACACAACTGGAGCCATGTTCTCTTTACTGGTGAGCCAAGGTTTGGCCCGCCACTGCCACTGACGGCGCGTGCTCGACTGCGGGGGGGAATATGGAACACGCAACCAGCCCGCAAAAAATGGTGGAAAGGGATCGTTCCGGAGGTAGTGGTGGTGGTGACGTCTATTCCAGGTATTCCATTGACAGCTGTACAGGCCTGCCTGCGTTACAAGGAGATACCCTGGCTGCAGTAAGACATAAGGGCGAGATTCTGGATCCCTATGTCAGACCGCGTGCATGTGCAATTGAAGATAACTTCACTTTAATGGACGATAGTACTCGTTACTCGTTCACAGAGCACAAGGCCAAGCCACTAACTAGGGAGAATGTTCGGGATATCCTGGGAATACGTGCTGCCTACCTCTGAGACCACTTCGAAAACCATCGCCCAACTGTGCTCTCGTTGATGGAGCTACTAGCAACACGCAAAGCTGCCGTGAGTCGTGAAGGTCCACATCCCGCGCCGACCACCTCTACTTCGTTTTTGGTTCGCATTCTTTATGCTAGAATTCCTTGTGTCCCGATCTGGCCCTGTTTGCTTCCTTTCACAGCCCCTGAATTTGCTCGTAACATATTCCTCTAATAAAAGTTATGCTACACGAGAGTTGAGGCTGCACCGATCGTTTGGTATTTTGTTGTTGTTGTTTTGTTTGCTTGTTCCTCAACTTTCGGAAGCCGGTGCAGCACCCATCATCCCATTAAAACAGTGTTCTCAGAAAGGTCTCACCGATGATCCACTCGGGACAAAAACAGAGCTGCACTCGGCCATTTTCTCTACAACTAGTCGGCAATGTATGAACAACGGATATCCGTAGCGGCCATCATCGAACCCATGGCTGCCTATTTATGTTTACAGAAAACAAAAGGAAAA
The DNA here is from genome assembly GCA_018389105.1 of Nautilus pompilius. Taxonomy (NCBI): domain Eukaryota; kingdom Metazoa; phylum Mollusca; class Cephalopoda; order Nautilida; family Nautilidae; genus Nautilus; species Nautilus pompilius. The sequence goes on from JACATO010002460.1 coordinate 78,842, forward strand.
AAGAAACCGACTTACCTATTGTTTTTAGTACTTGACGTCACAATTAGGCACAGAATTAACATCATTAAAATTCCCGTAGCTCCAGGAACTTAAACAAACAATAACAACAACACTTTTAAGTGAGAAGACTGATACTATTGGCACAACATAAAATTGCATAAACGTAGGCGTATTGGAATTTAAATGAAATGGAAACAGAAGCTGTTTATACCTGAGGCCAGTAGTGAGATAAAAGATAAAGAAGAAAAGCAATGGAAAACGGCACTAAGCATAGATTAAATAAATAAATGTTCGTTGGAGGAGCCCCAAGACAAAAGCAAGTCAGATAACTGTTAAGCAAGAAATCCGATTGGTCAACTTCGGACGCTGACGTCACGTTTTGTAGATTTTTGTTGTTTTTTTTTTAATTTTCATAAAGTACAAAATCATACAGTCTCGCACCTGCTACGGTAGACTCCGTGGTGGCATCACGTCATAGGTAAAAAAATTATGGACCTGGTGTCACCAAAAGAAAAATGATAAAAGAAACGACTCCAGTAATGAAAATAATAAAGGGTCAAAAGGGTCGTTGTTGGGGGGGGGGCATCCATCACCTTCGCTCAACGTGAATGGCAACCACCACACTTGAACTCTGCAATTCGGCTGAAAATTGTGGCGTTTAGTGGATTTTCAAGAGGACAGCTTGCGTGCAAGTGCTATTTGTTTTTCTGGACAATGATATTACAAAAGGGTCAAGGCGTCAATCAGTGACAGAGTTTCTCGATAACAAGCGACAATCGCCACCTGCTTCAGGGCGGACGGCTAGATGGAGAGCGAGAGGATCCACCAGAGTTACGGGCCTTCGAACCGAGTGTTAACAACTGAAAGTTTAGGCGGAGAATAAACGTTTTGATCAACGATTCCCTCTCGCCGCTGATCAGAGATCATAAGCAGTAATTAGTAAATAATCTCATGTTTATGCTTCTGATGGTTGTTGTTGAGCCAATTGGACTTCCAGACGAGGCTCTTTCAGTGGCATTGCATCCCGTAAAGACAAGTGGCCTGTTCTCTGTCGAGTCCTCCTCGTTACTGAGAGATGTTCGTCGAGCCGACAAGCGGCCCGGTCCACCCGACACCGGGGCCCCAAGGACCCGGGAGGTCGCTCTCACGTCGGGCACCAAGGAATTGCCGTACAGCTGTTTCACGCTATGGCGATCATCAGCGACAACACTCCTCCCACCCCAGCCTGGGATCGAACCCGGTACAGGAGCAACGGTCCCCCTTACGGAGCTAACCCGCTACCACCTGCCCCACCGGGCCGGTGCCTGCTTCTGATGGCGAGAGGGGGGGGGGGACCCCCACGTGACAAGGTCCGAACCTCGGCCAACCACGACGAACAACCAACACATCGGCAGTGTGCACAACCATGACGTTCGATAATCTTCGTCACGGAAGAAATGTGGGTGGGACGTGTTTCGACAAATGTTTAGTTCACTTAAAAACCTCGAAACTGGTGGTTTAGGAAATGCATGGACATTGCAGCACAACGCCTCTCTTTGGTCACATATATGTTACACTGATCCCGGTTATTAAAAGCCTGTGTTCAGGGTTCAAACTGATGACGTCAGCTGCGTGCGCAAAAAACAAGCAAACAGAAAGCTAAACGAAAACGGAATTCGGCAACCGAAACCACACACGAAGATCGCTCACGTTGCCAAAAGTAGCAACAACGTTAAAATTCGGCACCGACGATGACCGGGTTTGCTAATAATAATAATAATAATAATAATAATAATAATAATAATAATAATAATAATAATAATAATAATAATAACAACAACAACTACTTACCAGTTCCCACGACGATCCAGATGGGGTTCTACAAAAGTCAGAAATGTGTGCAACATAATTAGAAAAAAGGTGAAAATTATAAAAACAAAGTGACATTTAGATTCACCTTTAAAAGTACTCCGAAGTCTTTCATACACAATAGCATTGTAATACGTAGAAAGACTTGGCAGAAGTAAACAAACAAAACTTTGATGCAATTTGGCTGCTTTGGAAAAGAAGGTAACTGACTTTTGACAGTTCTATTATAGAGAAGATATATATATATATGCTTTTTAAATTGAGAGAAAGAAAAACAGGAGAGACATCCATGTGTGGTAGGCGAGAAAGAGCGAAAGCAATGAGATCCAAATGAACAGTTTGAACGATCCCGGGGGGGTGTGGAGCAAACTATTCGGTGATTCGCGGAATACACAATCGGCAATCTATGAATTCAAAGAATGCATTGTATTCCACCGCTATTGTCAGCACTTCAGTCGAGTGTCCTAGATCGGACCGAGAGGAACCTCACTTCTGTTGTGTGTGTGTGTGTGTGGGTAAGAACTGCAAATCACCTTTGATAATTCAGCCACACTCTTCGTGGCTGCCGTCACATTCGTACAAAAAAATGGGGGTGGGGTGGGGAGTATGAAGTATGAAAAGTCGAAGGGGTTTTAGCGGAAGGCGATGGGAGAAAAATGTCCGCTTCTCGCGGAGCAGTGACGACGGAGCTGCGATGCCCCAAGATGGCCACAAATAACCGGAAGTCGCGTTTTTTTTTTTTTTTATCGCGTGGTGAGATGATGAGACTGAACGAGAGAGGAAGCCCCTCCCCTCCCTACTCACGTGCTGTGTCCCCAACTAAAGTACCATACTGGCGACGGTGGTTATGCTGAAAAGGCCAGCGGAGAGGCTGAATCATCAAAGTCGTAGCCAGACGGCGCCTATATCCTGGTAGGTTCGAAATGCCGCGACCTTACATCCGGCCGGCCGATTTGGACAGGACCGAACCGACGCCATTAGAGGTAAAATACGCACTGCAGCCAGTAAATGGCGGAGAACAAATATGCGCGAGTCTTTTCTCTCCTTCAATGAAGAGTCGTACAATGCGCTCTGCTCGGAAGCAAGGAAGTAAAACGCTTAAGGCAAGTCTGCGGGAGTATCCCGAACTCTCGAACGGCGGCCAAAACACGACAGCCCCAACACCGGGGCGTGGGGATGCGCCTCTCCGCCGTCCACCCACGGACCAAACAGCCCTCGTCAGCCTCGAACTGAGCTGACCCCAGAACAAGTAGTTCCGACACGGACACGTGACGTAGCCTAAAGTCCAAGACCTCTCTCTCTCTCGCACATTGCATGTTGGTGTTTCTTCTGAAGTTACCCTGAAGTTAGCACAAGATGTAGTCGTGTCTGCATCGTCAGCAAATGGAAAACGCTAAAATTAGCCCGGGCTAAATATTTCTTCAGTAACACTTGGGAACCCAGTGGAAATAACTTGTTAAAGGCGACCGTCAGCAGTGACAGCATCCGCAGCCCGACGCGTCGATAAAGAACTGGTTCTTCCTTCAACGCCTCATTATTAGCCGGGGCGCACCCGCTCAGATCAACGAATCTAACTGGTCATTTACTTTATTTTCCTTGTTATTCCCAATTAAATTTAGGTCTGATTAGAATTAATGTTCTGTGCTATCGTCTAGTTGAGCATGAAAGTTTCATCTAAAAAAAAAAATAGTTCTTATCCACATTTTCAAGAAAAAAAACATTACTCAGAAAAAGAGAGACTCGTTGCTATTTCAGATTTAATTTGAACGTCGGCCCGTAGTATACATCGTAAGCTTGCCGGCAGCAGCAGCAGCAGCAGCAGCAGCAGCAATCCGAACAGTTCTCGGTGGGCTGACAATGAGGGGGGAGGAGAAGCGAAATCAGGGAAGGGCGAGTGATCTGTCGCCAATTTCGGAAGATGAGCCACTCAGGTGCACAGCCCCCCCCACCTAAAAAAACAAACGTGTGCGTTTTCTTTTTCTACCCCGGTTGTTAAAAAAGATGGTGTCGTTGTGCGGGTGATGATCTTGTTGCTGAGACTGGTTCAGATGGGGGCCAGAAACCACTCAGAGAGAGAGAGAGAGAGAGAGAGGAGAGAGAGAGAGAGATGACGTCAGTGCAGAGAGAGAGAGAGAGAGAGAGAGAGAGAGATGGAGGGAGAGATGACGTCAGTGCAGAGAGAGAGAGAGATTAAATAGCCGTAAAACCTTGGAAAACGTTTCACATCTGTTTTAACGGTGTTACTTTAAGTATATTTCTGATCCCTTCCTTCCCTAATGCGCAGGAAAGCTCTGCCAACAGATTTATACTTAATACTTCGTCTCAATCCAGCCTAATTGGACGACCTTTTCTCTGGTGTTATCAAGTTTCCCTTTTTGTTTACAGGAATCGAACTGACTGACAACTCTTTCTTATAAATTCATCAACTGGGAAAATATTTTTTACACAAATGAAAGAGTCTACTCCACATACGCACACGGATGTCAGCATTTGTGGAAAGTACAACTTGCAATCTCTCCTTCCTCTTGTTTATCTATACTTTGTCTGAAGTTTCCTCTCAAACAGCTTTTGAAAGGAGCCACCAAAACATCTGTAAGTGCTAATCTATTCTGGGCTTCTGCCCTGGTCTTCGCGAGTCAACCTTAAAAAGAATGGAAGTAAATCGGGAGGCGTAGGTAGGTGAATAATGGTTAAATGATTAACAGTGATTCCAGGTCCGTTTACGTTCTCTCTTTCTCCGTCCTTCACACCTTTGTCCCCCCTATCAAACCAGGCCACAGCCATAATGCCAAGTAATTACGCCACAATAAGAATAAAAGATATTTCAAAGACCAAAAAATATGGCATTAAAACTGTATTAGAGTAGAACAGGTTACAGAGAAACGTAACCCAGAGACAGAGAGAGAGAGAGAGAGGAGAGAGGAGAGAGAGAGAGAGAGCGAGAGAGAGGAGAGGAGAGACATGAGAGAGAGATCAGAGAGAGAGATGGGTAGACAGGGAGAATGTTGTTGTGTTGTGTGTGGTCCTAAGGAAGGTTGCTGCATCAAAAAGAAAAGTAAAATAGTTGCAGCGAACCCTAACAGTTTGTTAAAGGTCTTCTTTAAAGCGCCAGTTCATTTTTAAAAAAGCAAACTTTCATACAGCGGTGTGGGCGAAGCTTTTGTCTAAAAGCACTTTGTTGCAAACCCCGCATCCAGACGGTCATATGTCTCACCTGATCTTGGTAGCTGGCAGCGTTGACCTTCGGATAGACCCTGTTGTAGTACCTCGAAAAGTTCCTGGCGTTGAACAGGTGCGCTATAAAATGAACTACTGCAGAAAAGGAATTATTTAGCGGCGTACCTCTGTAATAACTAAGCTGGCGGAGAGGGGGGGGAGAGAGAGAGAGAGAGAGGAGAGAGAGAGGCGAGAGAGAGAGAGAGAGAGAAACAGTTATCATACACGTCCATGGCAAAAGAAAGTAACAAGCCGCCGTCTTTTTACTAATCCCGATCCAAGGATTGACAGGTAAGTTGTGATATTTATTTGATGTTATAGCAGCCTCGGGTGGGAAGCTCTCCCCCCCTTTCCCCTCACGTGTGACGTGTAAAAGCTGATGAGTAAAAGGAACTTTATAAGGGTACGTATGTTTTCTTGGTGATGCACGAAGGTATCACCAAGGCCGAATTAACAGACAAGCTAATTAAGCTACAGCTTAGGGCCTCGCATTACTAGAGGCCTATAAAAGTTGGTTCTTCAGAAGAACCTCAGTTTTAAATGCGAATGGTTTATAACCCCAAATTCTTGTTCGCAGACTTAGTAGACGGAGGAGTGAATAGGTAATCTAATCTCACATATAGATTCTAAAAAAGACGGGAGTCTCCTGTAAATGTACTCGTTTGCCATTTTTTTTCTTTAATTAATCGCTTAAATAATTTTTTTTTTTTAAATTTTAAAACGAAGTCTTTTAGGATTAAAAAAAAATAATATCAAGATTTATAAATATCAAATAACACTATTTGGCAAGAGATATCTGATACCGATGTTAAAACGATAAGTGCGTGCCTGTCATTGACAATTACTGAACCATCAGCAACTGCGCTGAGGTTACATGCAGTCTTTTGATTGGTCGAGGTGAGAGCACGTCAGCCACACTCGCTTATCTGTAAAAGTCGAGTTTCAGTTTACACTATCTATGAGGCTACATCAACGAATAGCAGCAAATGTGATATATTTCTAAAAAAGATGCTAGAATTTATGCAATGCATACATTCCATTTTACGCAAAAAAACAATTTAGTTAGAATTTTTTCTAGGTTAATATTTTCCTGAAAATTTTAGTTTTATACTCGTAGATAATGACGTCATAAGTAACACATGATATTCCGTCTGTCGCTCTCCCAGTCGCGAGACGAGGGTTTGTATGCTTGCTTACATATATTAATGACGTCATAAGTAACACATGATATTCCGTCTGTCGCTCTCCCAGTCGCGAGACGAGGGTTTGTATGCTTACTTACATATATTAATGACGTCATAAGTAACACATGATATTCCGTCTGTCGCTCTCCCAGTCGCGAGACGAGGGTTTGTATGCTTGCTTACATATATTAATGACGTCATAAGTAAAACATGATATTCCGTCTGTCGCTCTCCCAGTCGCGAGACGAGGGTTTGTATGCTTGCTTACATATATTAATGACGTCATAAGTAACACATGATATTCCGTCTGTCGCTCTCCCAGTCGCGAGACGAGGGTTTGTATGCTTACTTACATATATTAATGACGTCATAAGTAACACATGATATTCCGTCTGTCGCTCTCCCAGTCGCGAGACGAGGGTTTGTATGCTTGCTTACATATATTAATGACGTCATAAGTAAAACATGATATTCCGTCTGTCGCTCTCCCAGTCGCGAGACGAGGGTTTGTATGCTTGCTTACATATATTAATGACGTCATAAGTAACACATGATATTCCGTCTGTCGCTCTCCCAGTCGCGAGACGAGGGTTTGTATGCTTGCTTACATATATTAATGACGTCATAAGTAACACATGATATTCCGTCTGTCGCTCTCCCAGTCGCGAGACGAGGGTTTGTATGCTTGCTTACATATATTAATGACGTCATAAGTAACACATGATATTCCGTCTGTCGCTCTCCCAGTCGAGAGACGAGGGTTTGTATGCTTCCTTACATATATTAATGACGTCATAAGTAACACATGATATTCCGTCTGTCGCTCTCCCAGTCGCGAGACGAGGGTTTGTATGCTTGCTTACATATATTAATGACGTCATAAGTAAAACATGATATTCCGTCTGTCGCTCTCCCAGTCGCGAGACGAGGGTTTGTATGCTTACTTACATATATTAATGACGTCATAAGTAACACATGATATTCCGTCTGTCGCTCTCCCAGTCGCGAGACGAGGGTTTGTATGCTTGCTTACATATATTAATGACGTCATAAGTAAAACATGATATTCCGTCTGTCGCTCTCCCAGTCGCGAGACGAGGGTTTGTATGCTTACTTACATATATTAATGACGTCATAAGTAACACATGATATTCCGTCTGTCGCCCTCCCAGTCGCGAGACGAGGGTTTGTATGCTTGCTTACATATATTAATGACGTCATAAGTAAAACATGATATTCCGTCTGTCGCTCTCCCAGTCGCGAGACGAGGGTTTGTATGCTTGCTTACATATATTAATGACGTCATAAGTAACACATGATATTCCGTCTGTCGCTCTCCCAGTCGCGAGACGAGGGTTTGTATGCTTACTTACATATATTAATGACGTCATAAGTAACACATGATATTCCGTCTGTCGCTCTCCCAGTCGCGAGACGAGGGTTTGTATGCTTGCTTACATATATTAATGACGTCATAAGTAACACATGATATTCCGTCTGTCGCTCTCCCAGTCGAGAGACGAGGGTTTGTATGCTTGCTTACATATATTAATGACGTCATAAGTAACACATGATATTCCGTCTGTCGCTCTCCCAGTCGAGAGACGAGGGTTTGTATGCTTACTTACATATATTAATGACGTCATAAGTAACACATGATATTCCGTCTGTCGCTCTCCCAGTCGAGAGACGAGGGTTTGTATGCTTGCTTACATATTTTAATGACGTCATAAGTAACACATGATATTCCGTCTGTCGCTCTCCCAGTCGAGAGACGAGGGTTTGTATGCTTACTTACATATATTAATGACGTCATAAGTAACACATGATATTCCGTCTGTCGCTCTCCCAGTCGCGAGACGAGGGTTTGTATGCTTGCTTACATATATTAATGACGTCATAAGTAAAACATGATATTCCGTCTGTCGCTCTCCCAGTCGCGAGACGAGGGTTTGTATGCTTACTTACATATATTAATGACGTCATAAGTAACACATGATATTCCGTCTGTCGCTCTCCCAGTCGCGAGACGAGGGTTTGTATGCTTGCTTACATATATTAATGACGTCATAAGTAAAACATGATATTCCGTCTGTCGCTCTCCCAGTCGCGAGACGAGGGTTTGTATGCTTGCTTACATATATTAATGACGTCATAAGTAACACATGATATTCCGTCTGTCGCTCTCCCAGTTGCGAGAGATGAGGGTTTGTATGCTTACTTACATATATTAAAGACGTCATAAGTAACACATGATATTCCGTCTGTCGCTCTCCCAGTCGAGAGACGAGGGTTTGTATGCTTGCTTACATATATTAATGACGTCATAAGTAAAACATGATATTCCGTCTGTCGCTCTCCCAGTCGCGAGACGAGGGTTTGTATGCTTGCTTACATATATTAATGACGTCATAAGTAACACATGATATTCCGTCTGTCGCTCTCCCAGTCGCGAGAGATGAGGGTTTGTATGCTTACATACATTTATTCCCACGGAAATTATTCCCCAAGGGAATAGGGGGCAATCGAAAATGGAAAAGAAATTTTAACCGACGAAATTAAATCATTTAACATCAGTTAATTATTATATGAATGTTATCACTGAAAATGCCATTTTCCCAATTAGTCACATTAATGATGCAAAAACATATGGGTGTACAGAAACAAATTAACCTTTGAATAGAAAACACAGTGGCTGCCTTTAACGTGAAACTCAAACATAATTCCATTCAAAGAAGGACAGTTTAAATCATTATATTCTATAGTGTTTAACACTTTGAACAGCTAGCGGTATTTTAACATTCACAATTAATTTGGCGGAACCAGCTGTCAGCGACTCTCTTTTCTCATCGTTGTTACCGAAGCGACTGTGTCTTGCTTTTCCTTTTCGTTTCTCTGAATGCAGATTTTTTTTTTAAAAAAAATAATAAATAAGTGATCACGTGAATTTTTCCAAACTTACATAGCGCATTACTCGCCCAAATGAATAAAGATTATTTCGAATTTAAAATATAAATAAGTGAAGAATTCTAGTTTTCCTTTTATCTTGATGATTAAAAAATATATATATATATATTACAGAGGAGACCGCTGGAGCTAGTTGTAAGATGTATCGAAGTCATCTAAGTCAGAGGATATGAAGTAAGTTATAGCTCATTTCTAACTTTAATGGTCTCCCCACTTGCAAACGTTCAAAATGATTATCTGAAACTACTGAAACAATTTTATGTTCATTTATTACCAACCCAAAGTGCTACACAGCTCGCCAATTACACGTGTTCCGGTATCAACCAAAAGCCACAAAAATTTCTTACCTGAACTGATGACTATAATATAGGCGCAGGCTATATGAAATCCTTTACACGAATCCAAGATCAAATGCATCGTGTGCAGACGTATCTACGAAATAATAATGTTTTTGTTTTTACTTCCTTTATACAGAAAGACAAAAATTACTTTAACAACAACAACAATAACACCAGAACAGAATATTATCAGTTGTAAAGATTAAATAAAAGCCAATTATACAAATATAAACACCAAAACGCGGGTGCGGAATCAAACAGTTCCGGTATCGGTCAATCCACGCTTCAGTGATCAGTACAAACATTTTATTTTTCTTCTCCCTCCTTTAAAAACTACTGGAGCCTGCGTTCTCGCTTCAGTGCTTTACCCGGCGCTCGCTATCGGATAAACAGGTGCGTCTTAAAAAGGGGTGGGGTGGGGGCTCGTTGCGAGGTGTCACAAAAGCGAGCGTGAAGTGATAGTCAGTACCCGTCTATAGACGGGGTTAGGGAATTCCGCGGGGGTGGTGGCCCCAATAGGCCGGCCTGGACGATGGGAGGATGGAGTCAACGCTGTGTCGTCTCGCATTACCCGACTGTCCGGGTTATACACTTATTAAGATAACGTAAGTTGACGACACTTCTTCATTTTCTCTCTTGATCAGTGAAGGCCCCACCCCACCCCACTCCACCTCTCCCCTCGGCACGTTTCGGGTTATTACTCTCGGTCCTCCCAAGAGACGGCGGCGACTCAACCCCAGAAAATCTGTTGTCGGCCAGGCGTTTCTGAAGAGCATCTCGGCGGTGCTGCGAAAATATTAAAGGGCAGGGTATTGGTACCCAAGGCTATCAAAACCTCAAAACCAGAGAGAGAGAGAGAGAGAGAGAGAGAGAGAGAGAGAGAGAGAGAGAGAGAGAGAAAGAATGACGTCACTAGAAATACAGGGGGGAAAGAAAGAATGACGTCAGTACAGAGATATGACGTCACTAGAGATACAGAGGGGGAGATGACGTCATTAGAAATACAGGGGGAGAGAGATGACATCATTAGAGATACAGAGGGGAGAGAGAATGACGTCAGTACAGAGATACAGGGGGAGAGAGAAATGACGTCATTAGAGATACAGAGGGGAGAGAGAATGACGTCAGTACAGAGAGAAATGACATCACTAGAGATACAGAGGGGGAGAGAGATGACGTCATTATAGATACAGAGGGGAGAGAGAATGACGTCAGTACAGAGAGAGAAGACGTCACTAGAGATACAGAGGGGAGAGAGATGACGTCACTAGAGATACAGGGGGAGAGAGAGATGACGTCATTAGAGATACAGAGGGGAGAGAGAATGACGTCAGTACAGAGAGAATGACGTCACTAGAGATACAGAGGGGAGAGAGATGACGTCATTATAGATACAGAGGGGAGAGGGAATGACGTCAGTACAGAGAGAGAAGACGTCACTAGAGATACAGGGGGAGAGAGATGACGTCATTAGAGATACAGAGGGGAGAGAGAGATGACGTCATTAGAGATACAGAGGGGAGAGAGAGATGACGTCATTATAGATACAGGGGGGAGAGAGAGATGACGTCATTAGAGATACAGAGAGAAGTTGCCTTTGGACGAGAATGCCGAGGCCTTACTTATCCCTGCCCGATGCCACGAAGACCGGTCTGTTTCAGTGCGACTAGCGAGGACAGAAATAAGAGATCGCCGACATAGAAAGGTCCCAGACGGGTCTCCGTCGCACCCACCCCCCCAATGCCTCGCACACTATATCCGTCCCCTGTTTTTAACCACTCACCTGAATCCCTACCCTACGCACTAAGCCCCGGGTCCGGGCAGAAGGGGAGTGGAAGACGATTCCGTTAACAGACCGAATGTCTGTTAAAGCAGTAACACATCAGTATGTCAAAAAAAAAATATCCCAGTTGAACAAGATAACCACCCTTAAAAAAAAGGGTTTAATTTCCGGAAACGGAAAGAGAATTAACAACAAAAAAATCCAAGTCGCACTCCTCTGAATGGATATTCCACACCGGACTGCTAAAAAAAACAACAAAAAAACAAAACAGCGTAATGCTGTTACACAATCTTGACACCTGAAATGGCGAGCTATTCAAATTAACTGAGAGAGGGAGTCTGGAAATAAAAGCTGATGCGATTACTTGCGCCCTAGTCATTTACCCCCTTTTCCCGAAACGTTTAGTTGACTGTTGCTTAATCTGTCACGCTAGAAAAGCTGTTTTCTGACACTTCAGCTGCAAAAATAAATAAAGCTCGGGCTAAGTTACCAGTTGATCTTATTAGTTCTTATATAGACATGTGGGCCTTAAAGGCGATTGGGATACTTACGCAGAAAGGTGGATGCGCAAAGGAATTTAAATAAAAGAAAAAAATGTATTATTACACGACGTGGATTACTGACTGCCAGCGAAACCCTTTAGATGCGAACGTTACTGCTTTTATTTTTTTTAAAACGTTAATTAACAATGTCCCTCCCTTATACGAACAACGAAGTACAATGTTCTTCTTGTTTAACCCCTGCCCGCCTAACTTCGGGATCTAAGGACGTCTCACGCAAGCCAGAAGAGGGAACGTATGAAACATGGGCCTAGGTGACCGGACTATCTAGGTATGGCTGGAGGCTCTTAAGCAGAGGTGAAGATGCAACAAGCCAGCCAAGAGTTACCCTCGAAACCTTCATCATGCGTACCCGGAAAAACCTTACTGGAGCTCGTCAGTTTAGGAGATGCGAGGAAACCAGAAAATCCTACTAAACCGGTTGCTAAAGAAACAGGAAGAAGAAACCATGTCGTGGCGGTACGCCGAGCAGAGCCAGTCCAGATCCGGATTCAAACTCGAGCCCTCAGCCATGGCAATCCAGTAGTCTACCAACGGACCACATGCCGCCTCCAGTACAATTTTAATACATGGTAGTAATTCGAGATTAACTCTGTACGCAGACCATCCGTAATCGTCGCAAGGAAAACCCGAGGTTACGGCGGCATCATCTACCTAACAAATGATAAAACAAAGACTGTATCCTCTCGGGAAATACCCGACGCTTTAAAAAATAACATCTCGTAGCCCCCCCCCCACCTGCGTTGAGATGGTTAACACGCGGTCGTCCAACTGCTGTGTACAAATTGGACTCAGTCGGCCGGATCTAAGCTAACCTACTTAACAACAGAGCCTTAGCTGGGCTCTCACAGCCGATAAATATCAGACGTAAAGTTCGTTGACCTCCAGCGGATATCCTCGCCCGCTGCTTAAAGGTCTGTCCACACAATCCAGCGCGCCGCGTCCATGTCTTTAAGATATTTGCACGCATTATAAACCGAACTAAGAGGCACGTACTTCCCCGGGAGCCGTGATGGTGGCTTCTACCATTCTTGGTAGCAAGTAAACCTTACCCCATATGCGTGTTTAAGCTTTAGAAATGGAAAGGAAATAACAGTAAATCGCACGACAGGGCGCGCTGCCGTTCCCTCTGAGCACCGCCCTGACCCGTCCGTGACCTCTTTAACAAAATGTCTATAAGTGTCTCCCGGGTATGCTTGAGGAGTCCGAGTGGCGGGTACATAAAACCAACGACAGGGAAACAGACCAACCATGTTCTTGAAATTACAAGCAAAAAACCCATTGGTCAGTTACTTACAAGTGCAGGAACATGCAGAACAAAACACGGTATCACCGGAGCAGAATTTCCAGAAAATCTTAAGTTTCGCTTTTATCTCGGAGTTCCCGGTTGGCAAGGATGGTAGCTTTGCCGTATGGCTTAGCATATTCGTCGTCACGAATTTCACCCATGCATTTGACGTTGAAAAAAGAAAGTGTGTCGTTCTGCCTGCTTTCTTATCCCCGTCCCCCCCATTTATTCTTTTACGAACCTGAAAGACAAAGTAGAAAGACACCGGAGGACTGTTACTCTCTAACCACGGGTAAATACGGATTTCCGATAGTCTCTAACAAAAGTGATGTTAGACAATTGGACGCGTTGGTGTAGAATACGCAGAATTATTCCAGAAATGTAGTAATCGAGCCCCCAACCTGCAGGCCACCCAACTTAAACAGACTCTCGAGAGCCTAGAGAATTCCAAAAGGGTATGATCAGAGGGATGGCCTGAAAATTTACTTAAAAGAATTTGATGATAAGGAACCCCTGAGACCCATTCGAAATGTTTCAGCACGAAATGTCTATTCAGTTAAATGAAAACAACAGACAGACAAGAGATTATTCCTTTACGCCTCCGCGTGTCTGCCTCGAGTCTCATGAACCGGGCGGTAGGCGCAGACCGAACAGACTGCTGGCACCATTAGAAGTAATAATCCAAAAAACCGTCGCGACTCTTGAATAAACACCGTTTCCAAAAAAGGCTGTCGAGAAGACAAGGAGTTCTTTGGGGGTTTTTTTGTTAAAAAAAAAAAACAAAAACAAAACGGTCACGTGCTACGAATTAAGATTTTTCGGATTTTCTGCAATAAAGGTGTGGGAGTCTTTTACCTCGCACCCTGTCACCGCCATTTTATTCTGCACAGCTTCTAAATGCCATCCGACCGTGACCCTTAGATACCGCTCGTCAGGAGCAATTTGCTTCCTGAAAGGTTTATGACATCCGGTACCAGTACAAGGGAACCAAAAATCGCCTATCGGGGAATCGCGAAGGGGTGGACGCGCCCAAGGCGGTCTCGTGGTGTTTCGGAAACTAGCAACCAGTTCTTTCCCATAAGATAAACGTCGTAGCTAACCGCGAGCGGTTAATCACTTACTTATCGGCAAAGCGAACTGGTGCTCGAAATCCAGAGAGTAACGAATGCAAGTTCTAGTTCTTGCAGACACAATCGCGCAGTAGAAATTCGGTCCGACGGCGGGTGAGGTTCACGAATTAGATATCGACGTGGGACCGGAAAAAAAAAAATAAATAAATAAAGAGACTTATAAGGAAAAGAACCAAAGAGAGTTAGGGAGTCATCGGGTTCCGAGGCGCTACAGCCAGCGGGAAGGAGTCTTGGGCTCGTTAAATCGTGGTCTCACCACCTGTCAAGAATCAAGTACCGGGAGTCCTGCTTCTCTCCATAGTGGAAAAGTCATCGACGTGCGAGAAACGTCTACGATTTTGCGGGAATCGGGTGGCGGGAGAGGGGAGTTCCTGATGTGAGCTGCGGTGTAGTGTAAAAATCTGCGGTTGTTTAGGCTTGGTCTGAAGATGCCTTCCAGCTGAGGGGTGGGGATGAAGACGCGGATGAAATATTAAAAAAAAGAAATTCTTGCAGAGAGAGGACATCGGTGTAAACGACTTTTCCTAAAAGGGGCGAGGCGCGTCACGGGCGGCCCCGTCCCTCATAAGGGAAGATTCTCTCTCTCTCGCTCTCTCCTCTCTCTCTCCAAGCCGTAATTTTGCTCTCGAGAAGCAAATACTAAAACGGAGCGTAAAAGTAAATAAAGGGGAAGGAAGGGGCGTGAATATTTTCTGAAACCGTTCAGGAAAAAAAAAAAACAAAAAAAAAACCTCGCTTTCTGACGCTGTCCACGCTGGTTTGCCTAATGCCCATTGAATCACTGTTGACGCCGTTCTTGTTAACCCTCACCGCACCAGGTCTACGCAGCCAAAATTAAACTGAATGACGTAGCTGCTGTTCTCCCTGTGTAACAGAATTCCCTCAATTCATGTCAGTGCAACAGAGTTTCTCTCGAAAGGTGAGGGAAACTTTTTTTTTAAATTGTTTTATTTAACTGAAGTTTTCCCGGAGTCCGATGCGAATTGCATAGAAACAACAACAAACAGAAAATGGTGAATGGCTTCGTAGACGGAATCGATATGCGACGGCGCTCTCCCCCTCCCCAATCTCTGTCTCCCTGGAAGGCAAACGGGGCCGTTATAAGGCTGAATGCATAAAGGGGGAGCCTAATTAAAGAAATGAGAGAGATATGACGTCAGTAGAGAGATATGACGTCAGTAGAGAGGTGACGTCAGTAGAGAGAGATGACATCAGTAGAGAGATAAGACGTCAGTAGAGAGATGACGTCAGTAGAGATAATGTTAAGGAGGCACTGACCTTGCAGCATCTGAGCGTAAAACAAAAACTATTCACATTTTTTGGCTGTTATATTAATATTTCAATAAATATTTCATCTTTGCTGCTTTACTCTGTCCTTTCTCCTTTCTGGCATTATTTGGAAGGTACACCAACCATCTCTCGTTACTGCTACGATGATTAAATATAACAACAGTGTTTATTGCTTGATGTTTCTCCGAGCGAGCCAAAAAAAAAAAGAAATTAAACTACTTCCTGCACTCGTCCTGTGATAAAGTTATCATTTAAGCATATTTGTTAATGCGCGTTAACCATGGTCATCACTGGCAGTTCTCCAAAATCAAAAGCCCATCTTGTTTTCAGACGCAAATCTACACAAATCCTTAATTTTCGGGCCGCCGTACGGATTCGAGCTCGCGCTTGACTCTGAGGTACTTCAGGTGCCAACTATTTCATCTCGTGGTAGACCAACTCTGTGTCCTGGCACCCATTGTAAATATAAATGCGAAATCTCTTCCATGCAGCACGGTGAGCGTGTTATTCGCTGCCCTTGTAACTCCGGGCCAGTTTCCCTACTTTCTTCAGCATCTCAGAGAATGTTCAAAATACACCCAAAAGACAGGTAAATCTGTTGGAGTAACGCGATTCCCAGTGGAAAAAAAAAAAAATCAAACTGACAATACAGTTTCTAAGATTGAATCATCGCTTCTTGAGAAACATGAGTGATACTCAGAAAACTTGGAGGTCTGTGTGTAAGCAATCACCGCTGACAGCAACGGGTGATAACTGTCCACACTGGCTACGTTCCTCACCGCGTCGACAGATAACTTGTACGTGCACCTCGATGACGGTTGACGAATCCATTACGCCTGTTGCGCAATTTACGAAACCCAAGTGTATATGTACAGACAATAACAGCACGAATCATTCACCACCTACCTGAAAAGGTGTACTGATTTACCCTGTAAAGTCTACGGTTGTGCAGGATAGACAGAGGCTAATTACGGCGACCAGATCATTTGTCTTAGGCTTAGAAGGGGGGGGCGTTATTTACTGCGGTTTGGCTGCCAACCACCAATAACTCCGATGTGCCCGTCCTTTTACACCTCTCTCTCTCTCTCTGACGTCATCTCTCCTCTCTCTCTGACGTCATCTCTCTGTACTGACGTCATCTCTCTCCCCATCTCTCTCTCTCTTTCTCATAATCTCTCTCTCTGACGTCATCTCTCTCTGTACTGACGTCATCTCTCTCTCTCTTTCTCATCTCTCTCTCTCTCTCTCTCTCTCTCTCTCTCTCTCTCTCTCTCTCTGTGTACACACTTCCGAAACGTTCTTCCCGAGGTCATTCAGTATGCGTATGGCGGAGGGATAAGAACAAACAATTCTCCACGGATCATTTCAAAGACTTGCACCAAAAAGGTAAAGTCTGAAAACATCAAAAGACGCCCAGAAAACAACAGATTGTTAGTATAAAACGTCGAATATTTCAGCAGTTTGAGTTGTTGTTTCTGTTAGATTTCCTATCACAAATTTATGCTGATCCCCAGTTTTTCTTTTTCAAAATCTACAATAACGTCTGTTGATCGTCTTTAAAATGAATTGCTAGAAACCGAGACAATTATTCTTACGTTTTGGGAATGGGCGACACACACACACAGTGACTCGGATAGAATGACCTTTGTTCCTTTCACAAACAGTTCGTGTTTACCGTATTCAATCTTGCTTCCTTTTAACCAGCAGTTCATCACAGTGGGTGATCCTCGAGCCGCCAGTCTCTAATTAAAGGGTCACCTACCCTTTGAGGCTAATGGTATTCCGATTTTGCCAATTGTTTAAAAACGACTTTAAAGAGAGAGAGAGAGAGAGGGAGAGAGGGAGAGAGGAGGGAGAGAGAGAGAGAGAGAGGAGAGAGAGAGAGAGAGAGAGAGAGAGAGAGAGAAGAGTAGAGAGGAGTGACGTCAAGAGAGAGACGTCATTACAGTAGTAACAGAGAGAGATGACGTCAGAGAGAGAGAGAGAGAGAGAGAGATGGACGTGAGTACAGCGAGAGAGATGACGTCAGAGAGAGAGAGAGAGAGGAGAGAGGAGAGAGAGAGAGAGAGAGAAGGTTTCTGGACACGTGTAGCGTTGATTACTGTTAAGTTGTTCTTTCTTTTAACCACTCGACGTGTCTACTGTCGTCCCTTCTTATTTATTTCACAACTCGTCTCTCTCAACGACAATAATGGTTGCACAAAGACAGACAGACAGACACACACACACACACACACAAACCCCAAACGCCATCCAAATACAATATGACATAACATCGGTCACTTAAATCGGCTTAACCAGAAAGCGTAGCAGAATTTATAACGCGAAGTGTTCACTTAATTTCTCCTGCAACATCATGGTGGGACGGAGTTTCCGTTTAAAGTTTTGGAAAAGCCTCGTAAAAGAAAATTATTATAACTAACTATGATGGTTTTAGCGGAACGTCTGCCAGGAGTAGATGTAGAACCACTGCTATCGTTCCTTCTTGGAACGCATCCCCAAAGATTCTTCAGCGAGATATTCTCACATCGTGCACCCACCACCCACGGCACATGCCATCAACCGTGGCCACTGATGCGACTTATCCGGTTGAGGATCGGGACGCTCTCTTCGGCGGGGAGAATGTCCGTGTAACAAAAAGTGGTGTCTCGGTCCAGTGAATCAGAGGGATACCTTGGCGATGGCTGATCAGAACCTAACAACTACTAAACAAAAAAACCACCCGCAGACCCGATTAAAGTCTGCCCACACATTCACAACGAAACCGAGAGCTCACCAAGGTCGCAAAAGACCTAACCGACTCCATAGCAAACAAACAATTACACGATGACGTCATGCGCAGTCATAGCTGCGCGCTGTGGTAGATTGCAAAGCTCTCGTGTCGCTTCTGACCACCGATCTTTTATAAATCTTTAAATACAGAATACCGATCGCGAAAATAATGATATTTTAAATACTTAATCAGTCTTCACATGCATTTAATAATTTCTGATTCGTAATTTATTTAGTAATGAAACCGAATTCTAATCAGTATTATCCAAACGGTCTCTTTAATCTGCTCGGTAAAGACGAAGTAGAGTCAACTGCTAACCATTTAGTTTTAGTAACTAACAAACATCTACAATTATTCACGTAAACGGGAACATCCCGGGTAATAGTTACTTATCTTTCTGTCGGTCGCACACAAAATTCTTTGCTTGTGTCGTTTTCTTAAACTAAAGACATAGCTCCCCAACATATACCAGGGTCCTGAACCGTAAGATATGAAAACACAATCCGTGTCCTAAAAGACTATAACAGTAATAATAGTAATAAAAACCTCAAAATTAAGGGTTATAGAATTATAATGGTACAAAAAAAAACAAACATGGAAGAAGCTTGTGATGCTCAAAGAAGCAAAGCATTCTATCTTTATTCTTGACTTTTTAATAACTATGCTTACTCCTTTTGACTCTTATTATAGAAGAGCAGAAAATGCATCTGAAATCCTCTAGAGTTTCGAGGCGATCCTGTATGGGTGTTCTTCTCTTTAGCAGCAAGGGAAGCAGGATCCGTCAGTGCATTTCCGTACCTTACGCCGGACTGTTTTCAAAATTGAGAGATTAGACGAAAAAAAATGGGCTTCAAAGACGCCATAAGAAAAACGGTGTCGCCGCCTTCTTCATATTAAACACAGGAGTTTGCGAAACGTCCGCTTCGCAAGACTGGTCTTCGAGAAATACACCAAGATGCGAAGAACTGATACCGACCGACAAGGCTCCGGGCACGCCATTTCCTCCGCTCTTCTGCGATCCCTTCACACATCATGTGACGTACTACACACACCGGCAACACAAAACATTCTGCGGCCACCTAGCGGTTCGTTCACGAATGACTGACGTTCTTAAAAAAGAGAGACGGCATGGAAGCTTTACAGTAGGTGCAGACAGAAACACGCGACTCGTCTGTGAATACCCAGCATGCCGTGCGCACCAAATCGGCTGATCTCGGTTGTGCTGCTTGCGCAAGGAGGATAATTCTCTCACCCAGCTAGTGATGCGTAGGCCAGTTCGTGTCGTTGTCGTTTTTCACTGTCCATATTAATCCGATCAGAGGTTAATCTGACGCTTACCTTTTATCACAAACATCATATACAGGCGAAATCCGAAATCCTCACCAAAAAGAACAACAACAACATTTGTTGTTGTCCCTCACCGACAGAATCGGTGTCAAGGGTCAACCACAGTTGTTTGATCAGTCGCCAGTTTTTATATCATGCAGACTTTCTTTCCTACACTGAAAACACTGTATATTATATATAGCTAAAGACGAGACCAGTCGATAAGAATGAAACTCGTCAAGGTGTTCGTCCTACCCTCGTCTACAGACAACTTCAAATACAGTAAGAATCGAAAATCAACCAACCAACCTTTTGCTGCAGACCCCGCAGGGCAGTGATGAAGGACCGGCACATGGGGATAAGAACGAGTCCACAGTTCAGATTCAGGACCGTGGCCGAGCCCCGGGACAGACAAAGCCAAGACTAGAAAAGAAAGAAAGAAAAAAAAATACAAAAAAAACAAACAAAAAAACAAAGGGCCACGATCGAGGGAAAACCTGAAAAAGTAAAACGACGACGACAACAACAACACCAGAAACAAACTCTTGCAAGAGAGAGAGGGAGAGAGAGAGAGAGAGGAGAGAGAGAGAGAGAGAGAGATGTTGGACAATACATCAGCAGAGTCTCCACGCCTTCTTTTCTTTTTTTAAGCGAAGGATCGCAGCAGTGCTTGGAGAAACCTCCGCGTACCTTTCTCGGGCCGTGTTTTTTTTTTTTTTGATTTCAGGCCACCGTGGAGGGGTTTCCTTAACGAAAGCCCTCTCTTCCGCAAAAACGATCGCAAAGAACAAACAGTCCGCTCTGCGAACTACACAGCGATGGCGAGAACTCGTTAATATTTAGTTTCGCGAAAGAACAGGCCACCGATTCAGGGGAAACACCACAATCTCCACTATTTCTTATCTTGCGACGTTGTCTCTTTAACGTTATTGCTATTTTTTTGTTTTGTAAATTCCGAGCGATCTACAATTTCTTTAGTCCGCTAACTTAGTACACTGCCCAGCCTGTCGTCAAGTGCGTTCTCTCTCTCCCCCAACCGCTCAAAACCTTTATCGTTAAATAGCTCTGCACTCGCGTCAGTCGGGGAGCGCTCGTCGACGGCACTTCGGGGAACCGGTTGGAGAAGACATCAACTGAAGACTCCTAAGCGATAAGTCAGCCGATTGAAATGCGGCAAGAATTTCGTTCGAGGCCGGTCAGGATTCCAGGGCGTTCTGGCTCCATTCGGAACACACCGGAAAGCGGTTCGTCACTTTAGACGGGGATAACAGCCCACCAAACACGATCCGTTCGGGCCATTAGCGAGCGCATCGCCGAAGGTCGACGGAAGTGCACGCTTACACCTGCGAGAACGGAACACGTATCGCAAATCCGAGTGCAGAAGATGGGGTTGGGGGGGGGAGGAAGGTTACAGGGTGAAATGATTTAGGAAGGGACAACGAAAAACGATATCGAGTCGCTGACCGGACGGAGCGATCTCGGAGGAAGCAGGGGTATCAGTGCTCTGCCAAGTTGCGCAACAATAGAGAGAGACCCTTTGGCCGACTTGTCACACGTGAAAGAATAATTTTGGCGGTCGGCAGGTCAGCCTTCCAGGACTTCGACAAATCTTCAAATCCTGTATTTGTGAGCAGCTGTTTTCTCGCTAGCAAACCACGCCGGAACCGTGTTCTTCGTCTCAGTTCCGGACTCGATGGGTCGTCCATTTCTATAACGCAAACAAGGGAGACTATTCACGGCGGTATAATAATATAATAATAATAATAATAATAATAATAATAATAATAATACCGGCTTCAGAATGAATTCTTGAGCTACCCCGATCCACCATCTGTAGACCTGAGTTGTCTTAAGAATCATTGCCGAAAAAGAAGGAAATCCACTACCATCGCGTTCCTTTCCAAGTACTCATGTGACATTTTTTTTTGTTTTTTTGTGTTCAACATGGCGGCGGTTTGAAGACGACCTTTGACCGACGAAACACGCTTTACGCAGTCACCATCCTATCACCGACACCGTATTACTAGGAGTTTCTCATCTGTCAATAGCTGAATAGCGCATCTTATGGTAGCATTATCGTGAGGAAAAAAAACACACAACAGACTGTCGTTTCGTGACGAGAGTTATCTTCCTTGTCAGAGTTCCGTCTTTAATAAATACACCAAGTATACTTAATGGGAGATAACTTAAACAAAAAAAAGAAAGAAAAAAGGGTTAATTTTTATAAATTATATTCAGCCACGATTATTATATTGTGTCAGTTCTGTTTCTTGGAAGAACAGGTACTGATGCAAGAGAACTATTAAAAGCCTTCATCTGGTTTTATCTTCGTTTTTTTTTCCGTTTTTTATACAATTGCAATTTTGTACCGCGCTCTGCTAAAATGATCGGGTTCTAAAAATAATTTAAAATAAACTTATGGGTGACGATTTATGGCGGGAACCGTCCGTATACCTAGTTTCTTCATGGTTCGGTAGACCTACAGGTTTCATTGGCGCATATTTAAAGACTCGAGATACGTAACTTTCTGGATAAATTTAGTTAACTAACGGTATGGAATTAAAAAGTGACTGACTGAACTTTCGCGGATTAAAAGATTTTCTGGTTGAAATACAGACAAAAATTGCTTCAATAACTGAGTCATATCATTAAAATATATATAATTTTACTTAAAAGCGACAAAAACTCCTATTTTGACCCAGAAGCTCAGGTTAAAGAATTTATCTTTGGCTAAGATAAGACGAAGAATCTCAGCTCAAGGCGGAATATAATCCCCTGTACATTAAAACTCCAGATTAACCGTCGTTTGGTGTCTCACTAGAAACGATCACGTTCTAAGCCCCTTCCTCCCTCCTCCCCCGAAGTTCCAGATACGTAAAGCACAGACAGACTTTCCTAAACGTAGTCAAGGACTGAAAGTGGGCGATTTCTGTAGTCGGGAATCATTACCCGTCAAGCACATTTAGAGACAAGCAAACGGAAGGGCGGGATCGGCAGCCATGCCGGTAGACGGAGCTGGCTGCTTGTTTTTGCGGAGAGGGCTGGTGGCCGCGCGTGCGCGACCGTGTGGTCTGTCCTACAGCTATCAGCGCACCGCGACGAGAAACGAAACTGTAGCCGTCAATTTGGGTCCCTCGCAACCCCGTGAAGCCCAGCGATGGTCGAGCACCGGCTTCAGCCATGGCGGACCGACTACATTTCCGAAAGCTGAATCAATCTTTTTTTCTTCGTTTGTTTTAATTCCGTCTTATTATTTTTCTTGCTTTGTTTTTTTTTTTTTTTGTAAGCTCCGCGAGGAACGTCTTCAACATGTGTTTCATTTAGTGTCAAAAAAATCGAAGCCTTCTAGAAGGGCAAGCTTCCTGTTCCCTCACCCCCCCCTCACAGCAAGCTTGACTCTAGTTGGCAGCATCCATCCCTCTGGTGAGAAGGGCTTTGTCGGGCACCTGCTTTAGAGAACAACGACGACGACGACGACACTGGTCATAGGATAAATGTTGGCGGACTAAAAATCCGTGAAGCCACTTCAACCACTCGAAATAATCTTACCAGAAGTAGATAACAGCACAGAAGTAGCTAACCCCCAGCAGTCTAGTTACGAATCAAACAGGTGAAAAGCATGAGAAAACAGTTCGTTAATATGTATATATGTCGCCGACACCGAACCCATTTGTAGCTGATCGCACAAAAAACGAAAAAAGCTGTCCGCTGGCGATAACCTTGACAGCGCTCATCGACCTATATTGAAAGTAGAACCGCAGAAGAAACTCTCTGACTGACGTTCCAATGATATAATAGACTAGTTTCATACAACTGTTCGATTTGTTTCTGGCGTTGCAATTTGCTCGTTTTAACCGCTTTTTACCCCATAAAGGTTAAGGAAAAATTTCTCATAATGTATATATTGAAAAAAAGACATTAATCGCCGTTCATATACAAGGTGCTCGGGTTTATCAGGTCACGTGTTCAAATACACCAGTGTGTGACTCTCTTACGAAAGTAGTGCTTATTAAGTCTCTCAGGAATTTTAAAGCTTAATAATTATCTAACCATATAAGATACAACAACAACAACAAATGCATTGAAAAACCATTTGTCTAAAGATTTTGCATGATGCGCTGTGTTCAATACCTCAATCGAATTCTCCAGATATGAATGATAACTGATATCATTGCAGTAGTCTATTTAATATCCACCCAGCCAGAAAGAAAAAAAAATGCAATTAACCCTTTCCACGGCCAGTCCGAACAGCAAAGCAAAAAAAAAAAAAAATTAGTAAAATTTTTAAACACGTGACTGCTTTATTATATACAAAAAAAAAAAAAAAAAAAAAAAACCGAAACTTTTCAGGCTTTATAAATGCTTCCTATTAAAGGGTCCTGGTCGGAATCAAATCCTTAAGATTTATACTATAATGGCAGCATCATCTAAAGAAAACGCGCACCGAAAGCCACCATGAACCAATACATAAACCTCACAACACTAAGCACCCATCTAGACGCTGCTTTTACGACCGGGTCGCCTCTCGTGGGCGGCGGGGGGGGGTGCTATTCCGAGACAAACCGCGACTCGACACGTACGTAGTTGTTTCGGACTCCGCAGTACAAAAAAAAAAAACAACATCCACTTACCCCAAGCATCTGGTGTACGTAGAAAAAGCTGGGATCGTACTTGTAGTAGGTGTAACTCGTCCAAAAAAGTAGTCCGCACACTGCAGTCCACAGCAGCTAAAACAAGAAAGAATCGTGTTCAAATTGACGCTGAATAATTCAGCCAAGATGCAAATGGATAAATAAGCATCGAGAGAGAGAGAGAGAGAGAGAGAGAGAGAGAGAGAGAGAGAGAGAATGACGTCAGTACAGATATATATGACGTCTATAGAGAGAGATGACGTCAGTACAGATATATATGACGTCAGTACAGATATATATGACGTCAGTAGAGAGAGGGAATCTGAACCGCTCGCAATGGAGAATGGAAAAAGAGAAAAAGAAAGAAAATTATTATAACAGTAACAGATTGAACAGGTACAAGTTCGACAACTTATGCACGCGTGGACACTGTCGAAACTGACTGACTGATCCACACACAGTGATGGAACGTTCTGCCATAAGAAATAACCTTTTTTTTTAAAAATTTATTTATTGATTAGCTTTCACTTTCTTACGCCGAGACACCGCACTCACAGGGCACCTGAAGTCGACCTGACTCGGAGCGGCTACTTAAGTCTGCTCGCTTATCTATTTATTCGTCGATTTGTCTGCTTATTTCATTGGTGTTTTTTCTTTCTTTTTTAATGTGTATTCGTTTAGAAGGCAAGCAGTGAATTATTATTTTCCCCTCTCTCTTTTGTTTTAAAAGTTTTTTTTTTAAAATTGAGCATTTGAAAGAGAACGAAAACTAGCTCTCTCCCTTTCGTTATTGTCGCAATCACGTTGAGTAAAGTAGCCCCCCTCTTTTTTTGTTTGATTGTTGATGTGACCACGTTATGTGGTACGGAAAACCAAAAGACATCAACAATATCATCATCAACAACATCAACAATATCATCATCATCAACATCAATAACGTCATCATCATCAACATCAACAATACCATTATCATCAACATCAACAATACCATCATCATCAACATCAATAACGTCATCATCATCAACAACATCAATAACGTCATCATCATCGACAACATTAATAACGTCATCATCATCAACAACATCAACAATACCATCATCATCAACAACATCAACAACATCAACAATACCATCATCATCGACAAGCGAAATTCTAACTAAATCCGGCGCTGGCCACAGGTGACCAAGAATTACCTTTCACAGCATTCCACTACCGCCTGCATTCCTGCCGATGTACCGCGAATCTCGGCCCGCTTCACAGGATACACCTGCGAAGCTATACACACAACGGGTCAGTGTGAAGTGACAATGGAACCAGGCTTTTGAGCGGGTGAAATAAAACGACACGAACTACTCGTCCAGAATGTCCGCAGCCAACCGGGAGCCGCCGGTACACGCCGACAAAGACGTGATGATTAACACGCGCGTCATACTCAGATGGGGTAACTCCAACTCCGGTATTTCAATTCAAGTCGGCGACTACAAAATAAGCAATTCTCTCTTTCTCCCCCCCTTTTTTATAGTTAAAAAGATTATAGAAATGGATATTGGGAAACAGGGGTAGAGGGGTGGGGGTAGCTACAGATCGGTGTCAATGCGAGGAAACTGTGACAAAGAGCATTATTTCGTGGTGACGTCGTGCATTGGGATAATTGTGCCCCCGATGACGCTGTACAAATAACCTCCCTTTAGAGAGAGAGAGAGAGAGAGAGAGAGAGAGGAGAGAGAGGAGAGAGAGAGAGAGAGAGAGAGAGATGACGTCAGTACAGAGAGAGATATGATGTCAGTACAGAGAGAGAGAGAGAGATGACATCAGTACAGAGAGAGAGATGATGTCAGTACAGAGAGAGAGAGAGAGATGACGTCAGTACAGAGAGAGATATGATGTCAGTACAGAGAGAGAGAGATGACGTCAGTACAGAGAGAGATATGATGTCAGTACAGAGAGAGAGAGAGAGATGGGTGGTGGCTCTAGAATGACGGCGGACTAGCGTAGCGTGCTCGCTCGTCGCGGAGCAGCGCCCGTTATTAACATCCTGGTAATTTCGAGGCTGTTCGTCGTGACTTGCCAAACAGCAGCGCCGTTTCCCCGACATCTTCTCAACTAACCCGTTCCACGTGGGTTTACTCCAGTTCTCTCTCACTGGTAATAAAAATTTAAAAAGAAAAAAAAGAAAGAAAGAAAGAAAAGAAAAGAAAAAGCTTTTAGTAGGTTTCTTTCTCCTCCCTTGAAATTGGCACTATTCAACATGGCTGTAGTGTACCTGTACGGTAGGGCGCCCGCGGTAGGGGTATCGAGTTGCCTAACGAGCATCTTTGAGCAGCCTCCATTTTAAAGTACGACGCAAAACATCAATTACAGTAAAATAACATAGCTCCCCCCATCCCACCCCGTCTCGCAAACCATGAAACCGGCGCACACTTCTGGTTTGCTGCGAAATACAAAAAAAGAAAAACTGGGTTTAAAAACTCAATTTACAAGAGCGACTGAACCAATTCTGTTTAACGAGTTCAGTCATTCGCGGCTAATGAGATTTCAAACACCCACTCCCCCCTAACCCACACAACTTCGGGGGAGGGGGAGAAACAGGAAGGCGTTAGTCACACGCGCGGATGGGTTGAGTGATGTAGGATGTAATAAAGCCGAGCTTCCACCAACACCCGGAATGCTGAGGTCTGTTACACGGCCAGTTCGAAAAGCGACGGGAACTCAATCGGTTCTGACAATTCGTACTGGTCCCAGAAGGTTACAATAAGAAGGTCAAGAATAACACTGACACGAACAGTTTGACAATCTTTCCCTTTTCATGTCTGTAGGACCGGCACCATAACTGGATCATTTATCTATTACACTGGTCAACACAATATTTTTGGCAGGAAAAGTGAGACTGGTTTCTGGGGTTTTCAAGGGCGCTGAATCCGAATCTGACATTTGTTTTTTCAAGTTGGCTCTAGTTTTGGGGATATCACAGGGGGGTCGTTCGTCTGAAATCACCCATTCGCGACCATAACTAAACGTACAAAAAACGGCTAAATAGTGCAAAAATGTCAGATATTGATTTTTATGATAATCCAAAACCACAAAGACAGTGTAAAATCTCAATCTAACAAGTTAAGTTAGATATAACATCATTTCATTTATTAATAAATGAACACTTTTCATATATTTCGAGAATATACAAAAAATTTGCTAAAAATTTGCTGAATTTTAATTCTCCAAGGGAAAAAAACATTTACATAATCAGTTATATATCATAAATTAATGCAAAGCATTATTATACACTAGATTCTTAGTTACAATGAACACACAAAACAATATTTTATTCACAAAAGTGAAATTGACGTTTATACGATTTTCGCTTGTGAGCAACTTTCGGGCAGTCTCTCAAAAGGTTCCAGCAGTAGTCTGCCATCATGTGCTCATCCCATTTGCCTTGATACCTCTCTTCCATTGTTTTGATGTCTTGATGGAATCTCTCTCCTTGCTCCTCACTGTAATCACCAAGATTACCAGGAAATCTGTCGAGGTGGCTAAACAAGAAATGAACTTTGATGCTCACATTTGCCCCTAGTTTTTCGTATGCAGTAAGCATCTTACGGACCAATTGCTTGTAATTGTCAGCTTTGTGATTTCCCAAAAAGTTTGTCACTACATCTGTGAAGGACACCCAAGCATTTAACTCAACCATGTTCATATGATTAGTGAAGTCAGAATCCCTCATGAGCGTTCGAATCTGAGGTCCATCGAAGATGCCACCTTTAGCTTTTTCGATGGAAAGACCTGGAAATTGCCTGCATATGTACTTGAAGCAATCCCCATCTTTGTTCAACGCCTTAACAAACTGCTTCATGAGCCCTAGTTTTATGTGCAATGGAGGGAAGATGATTCTATCCCTGGGTACCAAAGGCTCATTGATGACGTTGGCTGTGCCGACTTCGAGACTTTCTCGTTCTGGCCAGTTCTCCCTTCTCCAGTGCTGGATTCTTGCTCTGCTATCCCACAAACAAAGAAAGCAGGGATACTTTGTGTACCCACTTTGCTGACCAAGCAGAAAATTCACCATTTTCAAGTCCACACAAATCAGCCATTTATGAGTGTTGTAATTTAGCTTTTCAAGAACAAATTGGATACCATCATACTCTTCTTTCATCTTGGTAGAATGGCCAAGTGGTACAGGAGCAAACTTATTGCCATTATGCAAAAGTACAACTTTCAGAAAATTATTATTTACTGCTTCTATATTGAAGTATTTCAGGGAGAATTTTAGCAGTTTAGGCTTATTTGAGGCTATCAATATCTTCTAAACTAGAGCCAATCAGACAAAACCAATGTTATATTCGTAATCAGCGACCTTCAAAACCCCAGAAAACACTCCTAGATGGTCTGCCAAAGAAAAAAAATAAAAATTTGTTGACCAGTGTTATTAACCAAATCTTCCGATTTCACCCCCTTAAGAGAAACAGGATTTGGAAAAAAGACAAAAAAA
Organism: Nautilus pompilius; assembly: GCA_018389105.1. Classification (NCBI taxonomy): domain Eukaryota; kingdom Metazoa; phylum Mollusca; class Cephalopoda; order Nautilida; family Nautilidae; genus Nautilus; species Nautilus pompilius. The sequence goes on from JACATO010002460.1 coordinate 107,662, forward strand.
CGAAACGTTGTCTGGATACGGATATTCTTGTACGGACGAGTCCTTAGGACATGCGCAACACCCTCCATCCGCCGTCTCTTGCCGGAGTCTACGCTTCTTCCGGTAATCGTGGCCCGCAACCTCGGTTATTCGGAAGCAATAGCCATACCCATATTATGAATTGTTGCGGCGATTGACAGGCTCCCCACCCACCTCTGTGTCTGCCGTAGAGAGCTGGTGTGTTGGCTTCCGATCCAGGTTAACTGTGCGGAAACCGGATTTGGATGCACCGACGATAAACATTTTCCTCGCTGTACTTCTTTATTTCATCAACATGAGCACGCGCGTACCTCCCTGTCGGGGAATGTTTTCGATTCTTCAGCCTCCCCCCCCCCCACCGCCTGCACGTTTTACCCATCTCTGCCAAGCAACCGACAGAGCATCCGTTCCGCTCCGGTCGTCTCTGCTCGGCGCTCCTACTGTTCTGTCTCTAATCAGAACGCTCACCGCTTGTCCAACACACGTCCAGACTATCTCTTTCTCTCTCTGCCTCGTTGCAGCCTGGAGAAAATTTCTGCAGGAAAAAATAATAAATAAACCGTATCGCATCTCTCTGCTTCAGCACTATTCATGGCAGACCACTTGCAACGGCCGCTGTGACGCCACCTGTGAAGCAGTAACAATGGTCAATGGTAAAAAATGCTAGTGGGTGAGGTAGAGGCTCCAATTCTGCTTTGTGAAAGAAAGGATAAACTCAGCTTTGTCGGAATGGCGGATTTCCTGTAAGCTAAGGCCCATTGTTTTCATTACGATCTTCATCAAATAAACGAACATTCCAAAGAGTTCCTTAATAACTAATACGAAACAAATTAACGAGTTCCTAAAATCTGAGTCTGGAGAAGATAGACGACGTACTCCTCCATGGCTACTTATCGATGTCAGATTTTTTCCAGGTCTGATCGGCAATAATCGCACCCTTTAGATACTACGTTTGCGACAGATTCCTTCTTTGTCTCTTCCACCTACATATGAGAGCCATCTTTTCCTTCCTCCTCCTTCTGAAGGAATATCTTCGTTCGCCATACCAGTAACTGACATGATAAAGTAATCAGATTTTATTGCCTACGACGCGGACGTAGGCGGCTGAAACATCATCTCCTCTGGCTGGCTCTGGGCGTTGTGTACTTCCACTAATTGTTTCCGTCACTACCAGAAAGCCCTCCCCCCCAAAAGCACACACACACACACACGGCACAACCATTCTGCGTTAGAAAATCTGTATAGATTTCATCATCTGTTTTTACAATTATTTTAAAAAGCAACTCCATTAATGTCATCGCTATGGCTGCACAAAATTATACAATATTAGGAAATGCCAGACTAAAACCCACAACCTTTGAAGGTTGGATGGGGGTTGCGAAAGGAACACTGTTTGAACTTCGTATCCGTGTTCAAGTTTTTCACCATTCCCAGACACTTGACGAAAAGTGTCACTTAATCAGTAACCTATATCTGACTTTGAGCCCCCCTCCCACGTCTTCGCCGTACCCTTACGGCTTTTATATGTATATGCTTAAGAAAATCTACAAATAATATGTAGGCAGCTCACGTTTTGTTCGCTTTCTCTCCCTCATTTCCTTAAGGGGCCTTATCACAAAATTACTGTGGCTTTAAGTAGCAGTTCGTTAAAGACATTGGTGTATTATCTCCCTTGTTATTGTTTCTCGCGCAAGAGCTATCGATGGGAGACAACCCGAATCACGCGATCGTATAGGGGGATGGAGAAGATTACAAAGATAGATCCTCTCAACAAATAAAAGGATGCCAGAACGATGATCCAAATGTTTTCGCGATCAACCATGGTCGAACAGACAGGACTCAAACGCAAAAAAACAAAACAAAACAACATTCAGCGCAGCAGAAAGTTTCGGAAGGACCTCTAAGGCGAACTACAACGGAAGTATTTCCCATTCTTCGGCTGTCCCATCATGGGAATGTGAGATAACCGACCTGCGAATTGCCACTATTGTTCCTCAATATGCAAAAAAAAAAAAAAAAAAAAAAAAATATAAAGTAAAATTAAATCAAAGTGATACTGTCGATGAAAGGCATTTGTGCGAGTCTTGGATCCATGTATAGGCGGACGGCTCTGCAAAGGATGCAAAAGAAAGGTGAGGCACGGGCATATCCATCTTCAATATCCGGACGTAAAGAGAGAGAGAGAGAGAGAGAGAGAGAGAGAGGAGAGAGAGGAGCAGAAGAGAGAGAGAGAGGAGAGAGAAGAGAGAGAGAGAGAGAGACGAGCAGAGAGAGAGAGAGAGAGGAGCACAGAGAGAGAGAGACGAGAGAGAGAGAGAGAGAGAGGAGCACAGAGACGAGAGAGAGAGAGAGAGAGAGAGAGAGGAGAGAGAGAGAGAGAGAGGAGAGAGAGATGAGCCCAGAGAGAGAGAGAGAGAGATGGAGCGAGAGAGAGCCGCCGGTCATAGGGCTTCTAGTCCGACGGAACGCTCCGCCCACCGCGCACCTGCGGCGTCCAGTCTTCCGCCCGGAGCTCTTTTCCACGAACCTGTAAACGACGCAAATACCGGAAGAAAGAAAGAAAAAAGGAGGCGGTGGTGGTTTAAAAAAAATCCGCTTTCAACTATTCACGTGAAAATTTGTCAAACTGCGAAAAATGGATAAACCTTCAAAAATTTTTTTTTTTTACCTAAGAAAGAAACAACAGCAGCAGGAAAGAATAAGCTATTCCAGTGCAGCTGCAAGGGAGCAACGGAGGTAACGGTGCCCGCACACCCACCCCGATCTCATTTGAACGACGTCCCTAGTAAAACGCTTCCCAGTCATTCTGATCTCTGTTAAACAAAAGCCTACCGAGAGGTTGTACATCAGCTTAACAATAGCGATGCAGTGTAGAGAACAAATAACGAACATCTTAGTTATTACCAGACCGCGTTTAAATCAACACTTCATCCGGAACGATTGACAACACTGGTCACCAAAATTTAATCTTTCTTTTTTTTTTTTTTAATCGAACTAAAATATATTTTCTTAGAATACTTTTTTTTAACGCTGAATTCGAATCTGTTTTTAGAATTTCTCTATATCGTGTGGTTTTCAAGTTACGGAGGAATTGATTTTTACAATAAGTGCACAATAGTACATTCATAAATAAGGCTTCTATTGCACTTAGAAAAGGTACAAAGTTAGTTCAGAAATGTACAATGTATGTTTTTCGCCTATATTTGGCCTGTGGAACATCCCTCTTTAGTGTCCAGCAATAGTCCGCCAACATGGAGGGACTCCACTTTCCCTGGTACCGCTTTTACATGTCCATAATGTCCTGATGGAATCGTTCTCCCTGCTCATCGCTGACTGCCCCGAGATTTTCGGAGAAAAAAAAATCAAAGTGCGAGTCTATTAAATGGATTTCTAGACTCATTTTGCACCCGAGAGCTTTGCATGAAGTCAGCGGGTGTTCTACAACATCGCGGTAGTTTTCTGCCTTGTGATTCCCCCAAAAATCGCTGCAAATTCTTTTAAAGGACAGCCATGCATGCAGTTTTTTTCACATTCATTAAGCTGTTCCTTGAAATGTTCATCACGAATAAGTTCCCTGATCTGGGGTCCTACAAAAATACCCTCCTTTATTTTTGCATCACTGATCCTGGGGAACTTATTCGTGATGTAAGTGAATCCAGGGCCAGTTTTATCCATTGCCTTGACGAAGTTCTTCATCACCCCCAGTTTAATGTGCAAAGCAGGAGGATAAATATTTTTAGGATCGACAAGTGGAGGGTTGATGACATCCAACTTCCCTGGGGTCAGTGATTTTCGTTCTGGCCAGACATTTTGTTCGTAATGTTTTTCTTTTGTCTCTGCTGTCCCACTCGCAGAGGAAACAGCAGTGCAGTGCCACAACTTTTAGGACACCGTATATATATTCCATTTAAATCCCCCCATACTCGATTTTCTCCAACAGAAGCTTCATGTTATCATACGATTCCTTCATGTCGACTGCCTGAGCCACAGGAATGGAGGGCAACTTATTGCCGTTGTGGAGTAGAACGGCTTTTGTGCTTACTTCAGACGAGTCGATGAACAATCGCCACTCATCTGTGTTGTATTCATGGCCGAGTTCCGTCATCACAGAACAAATGTCATTACCATACACCACACCATTTTCAACGGAGAAATAATCTTTAAAAACTTCATGCCGACGACGATAAAAACATCCTTATGGAGATAATTCCAGCCTTTTAACCTGGAGGCCAAACGTTCGGCTTTCTGCTCAGACAAATCTAAATCGCAAACGAGATCATTAAGTTCTTCTTGAGTCATGAAATGTTGTTCATTTGTAGAATGGCTCGGTTCGAATGTTGGATCCATACTGTCCTCTACTTGGTGTACTTTCTCATCACCAGACTCATCGTCACTCGGTGTCATGTTGTTTGGAGGCTCTGGCACAAGTAATTCCTGACTGTGAGGTACTGGCCTCATAGCAGATGGTAAATTAGGATACTTCACAGTACCTTTGGTTCTTGGTGATATACCCTTTGTCAGGCAGAAGTAACAATCTGATGCGTGATCTTTGGGTTCTCTCCAAACCACAGGAACGGCAAAAGTCATACGGGATAAACCTCTTGCCCAATGTGCGAGACGCGTGACACACTGACGACAACAAATATGGGGCGCCCAACTTTTATCCTGGTAATGCTCATAGCATTTTTTAATGAGGAGTGTCAGAGAGCATCTTTGGGATTTGAATGTCACGTTACCGCAGATGTAGCAGAAAGAATTCGGACTATTCACGCAGTCTCTCGGCATTATAATGGTGGATGAGTGTTACTCACAGCACGGTAAGGATTTGAAAGTACAACGGATATATTATTATTGACAGGAAACGGAAATAAGTACAAAGATACAAACCAGGAGAAGAAGTTGGGAGCATCCCACCCCCTCAGCCCTGGGATACAGACAAATTCTGGAAACATATTTGGAATCAGCTTGGCAAAAGCACATAAGAAATAGTAATTTGTGTAATTAAAAAAAAATCTTTATTGATCAGTGTGATCGGGATTACAAGGCGGAAAGTGCTTTTACCAAAGTGTTTGTCACCTATTAACCTCCTCCGAATCTTTAATTTCTCTCGTTCCTTAGTCTAAGAGATTTGTCCCGACCCATTAAGTTTGCCATGGTCTCTTCCTGACATGTATTTAATAAGATCCCCGGGCTATGAACACGAGAGCATCCGCTGATACGTGCTCAGAATATTCACCCACCCCGGTCATGTGACCAACACAGTTATCTACACGACATTCCGTTCAAATCGCTAACCTTTATCAACGCCATCAGCTTAATTATAGCATTATCCGGACTCTTGCCGCTGTTATATAGCACACGTGCATTAGCTAAATCGGGGGATAAAATAAGGAGATATAGAAACTTTCTTTCTTTTTTTAAAAAAAAAAAATCTAAACAGAGAACGCATTGTTTACCAGGGAAAAGTTCTGGAAACTCCATTCGTGTCTCCACGGAAACGGCTGTATGCTCGACTAGGCAACTGAAGTCTCTGGTCATCGATCTTCCTTACTAAGGTTTCGAACGATGCTAATCACTCGAGTAACTCGTCTTTAAAACTCCTCCAAGCTCTTAACGTCCTTTACATAATGTGGGGCTCCCTACCTGAAACTGCATATTTCAAAAAAGGGAGGAGGGGTCTTCCTAATGAGTAAAAGTATTCGGGTCTTTACTATACACGATTTATCATATCATAGTCAACTAAAACCCGGTTGGCTTTCAAGAACATACTTTCCTACTGTTTGTGGCTTTTCGATTTGATATCTACCATCGCCTTCATCGCAAATACCGTCTATTGTACGTGAGTAATCAGCACAAACCTTTCCGATGCTAAGGTAACAACACTTAGACACAAGAAATCCCATTTGCCACTTATTCTACTGAACAATATAATTCAGGCTGCGTTATTCTAACATCGTCGCTGTACACACACACACACTATTTCATATACTGTATATATAAATTTTCAGATCGCTGTTAGATATTATTCTAGCGTCAGTACCATCGATGTAAGTCAAAAGAGAGAGAGAGAGAGAGAGAGAGAGGAGAGAGAGAGAGAAGAGAGAGAGAGAGAGAGAGAGATGGAGCGAGAGAGAGAGAGAGAGAGACGGAGAGATATATGGAGAGAGAGAGAGAGATGGAGAGTTGGAGAGAGAGAGAGAGATATGGAGAGATGGGAGAGAGAGAGAGAGAGAGAGAGAGGAGAGAGAGGAGAGAGAGAGAGATGGAGAGAGATGGAGAGAGAGAGAGAGAGAGAGAGAGGAGAGAGAGAGAGAGAGAGAGGCGAGAGAGAGCGAGAGATGGAGAGCGATGGAGAGAGAGAGAGGGAGGATGGAGAGATGGAGAGAGAGAGAGTGAGAGAGAGAGAGAGAGAGAGGAGAGAGAAGGAGAGAGAGAGAGAGAGGATGGAAAGAGATGGAGAGAGAGAGAGAGAGAGGAGAAGAGAGTATGAGCGATGGAGAGAGAGAGGAGAGATAATATCATCACAGAGAGAGAGGAGAGAGATGGAGAGATGGAGAGAGAGAGAGAGAGAGAGAGAGAGAGAGAGAGCGAGAGGCAGAAAATCCCAAGGTCTGGGAAGTGGAACTTGCCAGAAACGCTCTTTCAGACAAAGGTGAAAGGTGGGGTTAGCTAAGCCTCACCTTTACCTGCTCTTTATCAGGCGGATCTGTATGACGGCTGAGAGGAAAAGGTATTGCGGTGTTGGGGTTCTTTACGGTGTAGGAAACAACAAAAAGATTTCCTCAAGAGCAGAAAAAAAGACAAAACCTCCTCGGAGATCATGACAAAGGAATAGTGTTATATTTTTGAAAAATGATTACCATTTATTAAACTTTTCACGTTTACTTCCGCGCAGATCTTCTAAAGAGGAGGAGGAGGAGGAGGCGGAGTGGGAGGGGAATGCACTGAAGCGCCTATAAAAGAACAGAAAGAAAAAAAACAAAAAAACCCCAACCTTTTCACCTTTCATCTTTATCTTTCTTTCCCTCGTCTTAGGTGATACAGACAGACGTCCCGCTGCTTTGGATGTGAGCAGAGCGGCTTCACAAAGCCCGAGAGCACTTCTTCAGATACCGGAGCCCCATCGTTAACACTTCTACCCCCCCCCCCCCTCTCCCCCAGGAGGGAGGGAGACTCCGACATAAAGGCTTGTACGGACGAGTTTCGATCTACCTTTCCACAACCTTACGTCAAAAAAAAAAAAAACGGGTATTCCAACCATCTTTCCTATCCTAATCAAATGCGACAAATCGAGGCGAGAAGCTGCTAATTACGAAGGCCCGAGATCTCATTATTCATCCTAGAACTAACCGAGGACAGCTCACCTGGTCCCGCTGGTATCGGATCCCGGCTCCAGCTTGACTGTCACGAACGAGCCTCAGCAGGGCGGAGAGAAAAAACCCGAAAGCTTTTGACTTAGACATCGGTTAAAAACACGGGGTTTAAAGCTTATATACAACTGAATTCAGGTCTAAAGGGTGGTGGGGGGGGATAATTTGCCATCCTGCCCTTAATATATCACACAGTCACGTATACAACACGTACGGCGCTCGATCGCATTAAATCTGTCAGTACTTCAGAGGTTAGCTAATTACAGTAGACTAATACACTAGTAATTTTAAATGTGTGCACGTGTATAAAAGACAACAAAACAACAGAAATTATTAGAATGCAAAAATATCTCCGTCGTGCATTCATTTGCATTTCACAAAAAAAAAAAAAACGATATCTCGGTGCTGCCCTTTAATAATCTGCCGTGATATAACGGCTACTCAAAAGGCTGGCAAAGTAAGTAAATGTCGTTGTTTGCCCGCCTGTTAACTTATAGCATTCCCGTACATTTCTAGCATTATAAGAGTTTATTATTAACGTGTATATTCTTTGAGTTAACACT